>WSYH01006357.1:0-27818 GCA_036426205.1 Ascaphus truei
CAAATACAGTGTGTGCAGAAGCAGTGCGATCCTGCCATCCCCACACAGTGTGCACCCCCTCCCCAAATACAGTGTGTGCAGAAGCAGTGCGATCCTGCCATCCCCACACACAGTGTGCAACCCCCTCCCCAAATACAGTGTGTGCAGAAGCAGTGCGATCCTGCCATCCCCACACACAGTGTGCAACCCCCTCCCCAAATACAGTGTGTGCAGAAGCCGTGCGATCCTGCCATCCCCACACACAGTGTGCAACCCCCTCCCCAAATACAGTGTGTGCAGAAGCAGTGCGATCCTGCCATCCCCACACACAGGGTGCAAACCCCTTCCAGCCCACACGTCATCGTAACTTTGCTGTCTCTGCGCCCTCTTTAGGTTCCTTACTTTATCCCAGACACCCCCAGTGCCAGGGCTGACCTGGCCGCACAGTACACGACAATTGGCCGGATGGACCAGGGTAAGAAGGGAACCGCGTGAGGGTCGTTCCGTGTGCTACTAATAGCCATAAACTAACCCAACGACTCAGCGGTCATAATGCGCAGGAATCTGAAAACAAAGCATGTCAACCAGTAGTGTGACCCATGCCGTGTCACCGTCACAGGGGGCTTTGTGTCTCCCGGACATTCCTGCACTGCTGGGACTAATCCTGTAATCATGTGAGGGTCACACGGCGTCTTTGACGCCTTCACTACAAAGCTCAGCAATTTAATCCGGAGAGTTGTAACTTTTTTGTTTTCCACCCTGACTTTTCTTTTTTTGTATTCAGATGTTCCTGTAAATGTGCTGCGTTATACAATATTCAGAGCACCCCAAACATTGATGGGGAGAAAGATTGCGCACCGCTGCTCTGAGGGATGCTGCAGAATGATACAGTTTAACATTAGGACAAGCTAATCCTCGTTCTTTGGGGGAAACACAAAATCCTTCACTTAATACGAAGCTTTTTATTGTTCCAAATTAATTTCATAATCTGCTTCCTAATTTAAAAAAAAAGAAGGGGATTTTGTAGCAGAAATGGGCAGTAAGGTGAATAAGGTGAATTTTGTCTTCTCGTGACGCGGTCATGTGGCGTCGCGCAGCCAATTGCAGGGCAGATATGCCCCGTCATGGCTGCGCCCCCCCCCCCCCCCCCCCACTCCCTTACAGACCGCCGATCACAGCTGCAGTCTCTGTAGGACTGGGGCCATTGCCAAATCCTTTCTGTTGTTCAGTGTCTGTCTCTCGGTGGTTAAGTTGTTTATGTTGCACAGTATTGGTGATAAAAAATGCAGATAAAGGGGGGGGGGCAGAGGTTGTTCAATCTGCCTCTCAATATAGAGCTGAAGCCTTGAGACAGTTGAATGGTTCTACCTTCTATGTCAGCCTTAAAACTGATCCTACAAGAAAATTCCAGCAAGAATTATTGGAGTTACTGGAATTAGGTAACATTCTCTATGTTCTGATAAAAAAAAGAATACAACTATTTGAATTGTCTACACCCAGTCGTCCCTGTTTTTCACCATCTCCCAAAGGTGCACAAGGGTCTGGATAATCCACCAGGGAGACCCATTGTGTCCAGTATTGCATCTTTGGGAGATGGTGTTTCCAGGTACGTAGATAGGTTTTTTACAACCTTTGGTACATTCGCTCCCATCCTACATTCGTGATACTGCAGATCTGTTATTGTATATGGAAGGCATTGATTGGAAGTCAATTTATCGGTGGGCTGCTATGGACGTCACATCATTGTACACCATCATAGCACATGAACACGGGTTGTCTGCTACACAACACTTTCTGGACACTTCTACATTACCACAGGCACAGAGCACCTTTATTCAAGAGTGCATGTCGTTTCTTCTCACTCACAATTATTTTTCTTTTGATTCACAATTTTATTTACAAATCAAGGACACGGCTATGGGGACTTCTTTTGCGAATTTATTTCTGGGTCTTTGGGAACTTACTCACATCTATGGTCGCACTAATCTTTTTCGTCACCACATCATCATGTACAAACGTTACGTAGATGATCTTATATTCATTTGGGACGGTGATCTTCACTCATTAAACACATTTGTTGACACTTTGAACATTAACGATATTAATGTAAAAATCATGATGAACACTGATTTACACCACATCAATTTTTTAGATGTGACGTTCCATATAGACCTAGAAAATAAAATACAAACAAATGTTTTCAAAGAAGCACATTCTAGGAATTCGATTTTACATTCAAAGAGCAGTCATTCTAGATCCCTTATTGATGGGATTCCCAAGGGACAGGTCCTCCGTTTTAAGGGACTCTGTTCCAGGGAGGAGTCCTTCTTAAAGAGAGGTTCATCAATAGGGGTTATCACAAACGGACTGTTTACAATGCCTTTCAAGAGGCACAAAAAAGGGACAGAAGCAATCTGGTTAGAAATAAAAATAATATAAACAGTCTCGCTGTCAGAGGTAAAGGTTCACCAGACATTTGTCCATTGTTTATTACTCGATATAATGGACAGGCTAACCAAATTCGCAGGATCATCCAGAAACACTGGAACACTTTATTGTTGGACCCTGTATTAAAACCAGTCTTGACCGAGAGACCAAGACTGGTGTTTAAAAAGACCAGAACTCTCGGGTTCATTGATCTCACCGAGTACATTTTGTGCATCAACACAAAAACAGATAAGTGGTATCCCTTATGGGTTCCGCAAATGGGGTCACTGTTCGTATTGCCAATATGTGAAACCTACATACAGGATCACTGTCAGTCAACCTAGATCCAATTACAGACTCTCCACCTTTATGAATTGTCACACCAGCTACATTATTTATGTTATCCTCTGAGGTTGGAATATGAAATACGTAGGGAGGACAATCCGACCCCTAAAAGAGAGGATAGCTGAACATACTAGATTGATCAAAAGAGGTGATTCTGAACACTCAGTGCCCAGCCATTTTTCCCGCTGTCCTAAGGGAGGCATAACAAATTTCAAGTTCTTTGGGGTAGAACATATTGCAATGCCTAGTAGACGAGGAGATAGAGAGGGCATCCTCAACAAAAGGGAGATGTTTTGGGTTTTTTCTCTTGACACCCTTCACCATAGAGGGTTGAATGTCGAGTGGGAACTCAAGCTCTTCTTACATGACTAACCACCATTTCTCCATTCATTATGTCTTTATTAAATTGGACTAACCACTATTCCTCCTTCATTATTGAATATAATGTTTGTTCAAACTGTTTTTATTATTTTTAATCTTTTTTTTCCCCCTTCTCCTTCCCTCCCCTCCTATCCCCCTCCCCATCCCCCCCCCTTTCCCCCTCATCCTTGTTCTAATTCATTTTTGATTTTATGGAACTTTATTATCCTCAATATGATCATTTGTTACTATGTTCATTCTCTTTGAGCATATTCATAAGTACTGGGACATTAGTATTCTACCTCTAGATTATATTGTTCCGTTTATATACACTTCTAGAATATATTTATATTATGTTTACTTTGCATATAGTTTTTCCTTCCATCGTGATATTGCATATTGTGAATTTGAGAGTTGATCTGATAGATTTGACAAAATAGTTAGGGTTATGTGTTTTCTTCTTTTTTTTTAATCTATGTCTTTTATGTTATTCCTGGCTCTGTTGTGCAGTTTGGTCATTATTGTTGTATGTTTACGTGTATTGATGTTCACAGGATTCATACATAATCTGTTCATTTTGTTATACTATGAACATATGTATTATTTCTTCAGGTCAGGTGCTCACTCATCAATGGGATGGCTCATTGGCGGTTTGTGAACATAGTTAGGCGTGTCTCTTTCCCCCCCCCCTCCCCCCCGCACTCCCCTACAGACTGCCGATCACAGCTGTAGTCTCTGTAGGACTGGGGCAGTTCCCAAATCCTTTCTGTTGTTCAGTGTCTGTCTCTCGGTGGTTACGTTGTTTATGTTGCACAGCAGTATTCAGAGGGATCTCTGGATAGAAGTTTTTTTTCCCCCTTTTGTAACAAATGCAGGACTCCTTTAAATTGCTTTTCACAGTCTTCTTAATGGTGCTGCTACAATAAGCGTTGTTCAGATGAAGTCGGCACAAAATAACTCGTCCCCTTCTCCCTGCACAAAGTGGTGAAGCGAATTGGCAAATCTAGGATTAGGGGAAGAAAAGAGGAGTTGGAGAGAGAGGGCGGGCGATCTGGTATTCAACGGTAAAATTAGGCGGAACCGATTCCACTCCTCAATCTCCAGGCAAGTGCTATAATACCGTACATGCTCCTGCTGCCGGCATTTGTATAGGTAACCAGTTTAGTGCTGACGTTGCTGCATCCGAGACTATTCCGCTGATATAGGGGAAGAGAGAGAACGCTGTAACGCGTGGTCGCTAGTAAATGAGATTCGTTACGTTCTTCTCCCAAAGTAACGTTACGTCATCAGACAGGTCAGCAGGCATCCCCAACGTGTGTGTGTGTGTGTGTGTGTGTGTGTGTGTGTGTGTGTGTGTGTGTGTGTGTGTGTGTGTGTGTGTACGTACGTACGTACGTATAGCAAAGGAAAGTCCACAGCACCTACAAAGGGGATGTATTAAAATGTATACATTTATTTCATCTAGAAAACACAAAAACTAAAATACGGGCAACGTTTCAGACCTAACGGTCCTTTCTCATATTTACTTCTCCCCTGACAGGTGTTTGTGTTTCTCCCTTGTGCCGCAGGGTTCATTGTTTGTCTGTTCTCTCCTGCGCAGGGATTGGTCTGGTCCTCTCCGAGCTGCACAGCGCCGGACACGAGAATGACACCCTGGTGATCTTCAGCTCGGATAACGGCATCCCCTTCCCCAACGGGCGCACCAACCTGTACTGGTCGGGGAGAGCGGAGCCGTTGCTGGTCTCGTCCCCGTATCACCCCAGACGCTGGGGACAAGTCAGCCAGTCCTATGCCAGCCTGCTGGGTGAGGCACCGTGTGGGGCGTAGAGGGAGGGGCTTATTGGGCTGTGTGTGGTAATGCGTATCGCAGACTGGGGAGGGAAAGCAGAGCCACACTATTTAACGGATCCCTAAAAGAATGATGAGTAAACGTTACAATGTAGAGTAAGCATGACACCTCCGTCTTCTAACTCGGTGGCTGCCAACACGTTCTCTCCTCCCTCGCTCTCAAGAACCTAAGCGACCTTATAGCTGTAGGACGTCTGTAACACTAGTTTGCCAAAAGTTAGAATTTCTGCCCTACATGTATTATTTTTCTGACTGTCTCTTTTACCTTCTAACAGTACATGGTCTATGTTTGGCAATTGTGTGTATAATATCTATCTATCTATATCCCGTGTGCTTATCCTGCGAAATGATAACATGCAGCGATATACAGGTCGAAAAAGTTATAGTACTCTCCAGCTGTATAGAGAGGTGCCCACAAAGCATTGTATCTATACTAACCCCTCTTGTTGCTTGCACTCTATGCACTTGACGTGTTCACTATTGAGTCCTGGACATTGCTAATTTGCTGTATCTTGCTCTCACTCAGATATCACCCCTACTGTCCTTGATTGGTTCTCCATCCTTTATCCGAGCTACCAGATCTTCAGCAAGAGCGTCCAGCTCACTGGGAAGTCCCTTCTGCTGTCTCTGGAGTCAGAGCAGCCCTGGGACACCGTGTTTGGCAGCCAGTCTCACCATGAGGTCACCATGTATTACCCCATGAGGTCGGTCCAGCACCAACAGTATCTGCTTATACACAACCTCAACTTCAAGATGCCGTTCCCCATCGACCAAGACTTCTACGTGTCCCCCACCTTCCAAGACTTGCTGAACAGGACCACGTCTGGCCAGCCCACCCACTGGTTCAAGACTCTCCAGGGCTACTACTACAGGGAGCGCTGGGAGCTGTACGACCGAGCCAGAGACCTTGCAGAAGAGAAGAACGTGGCTGGAGACCCCACATATAAGACCGTGTTGGATTCCATGCAGGAAATGCTGCGGAAGTGGCAGTGGGAAACCTCTGACCCGTGGGTGTGCGCCCCGGATGGGGTGTTGGAGGAGAAGCTCAGCCCACAGTGCCGGCCACTCCATAATGAGCTTTGACGGTCAGGACAGGCATAATCTCCCGAGACGTGAAAGCCGTGGTGGCATTTTGTATTCCTTCTCTGCAATGCACTGTGAGGCATAATGTGTAAAGCAAAGCATACAGACATTCGCCGCGGGGAAGGGCTTACCTGACCTGTCTGATCCTTCTAAACTTTATTAAAGACCCAGTTGCACTTACACAATCCCCCTGTGCCCCCCAATAAATAAATATTCTTTACATATTTTTGTCTTCCTTTTCCAGGTCATATTTCAAAATCTTCAGCCCTAGTCTCCCCACTTCTGGAAGAAGCCCCCCCAATGATCTCTGTTTGCATATCATAGGGGATTTGATTTGTTTTTTTCTGCCCAATTCAATGTCTTGAACAATGAAAGTGTTGCAGTGCGAAGCTTTGGTGACACGGTGTCTCCCTGCCGCACTCACCTCGCTGATCCGGGTGACACGGTGTCTCCCTGCCGCACTCACACCTCGCTGAGCGGGTGACACGGTGTCTCCTGCGCCGCACTCCATTACTCGATCCGGTTGACAAGGTTGTCTCCCTGCTCGCACTCCCTTCATGATCCTGGTGACACCGGTGCCCTTCCCTGCGCACTTCACTTGTCTGATCCTGGGTGACACGTGTTCTCTCCCTGCCGCACCCCATTGCTGATCCATGGTGACCAAGGTTGATGTCCCCTGCACCACGCTCTTGATGATTCAAGGTGACATTTGGTGTGCTCCGGCCGCACTCCTTGATGATTCCTGGTGACACGGTTGTCTATCCCACTCCTCACTGATCCGGTGACACGGTGGTACCTGGCACTGCCGCCCCTCCCCGTCTGATTCCTGGGACACGGGGTCTCCTCTTTGCCGCACTCCCCGCTGCTGATCCTGTGACTTCGGTGTCTCCCTCGTGCCACTCCCCTCCTGAATCCTGGGTGACAAGGGCTCCCCTGCTGCAACTCCCTTCCTGTATCACTGGTTGACACGTGTCCTCCATGCGCATCCCTCGCTGATTTTCCGGTGACACGGTGTCTCCCTGCTGCACTCCCTCACTGATTCCTGGGACATGGTGTCTCCTCCTGCCGCGCTCCCTCGCTATCCTGGTGACATCGGGTGACCTCCCGCCGCGACTCCTCATGGTTCCTGGTGACTGGTTCCTTGCCCGCCGCACTCCCGTTACTGATCCTGGTGAACGGTGGTTTCTCCCCTGCTCGCACTCCCCTGCTGACCGGTGACACGGATACCTCCTGCCGCACTCTCTGCTGATTACCGGACCCGGTGTCTCCCTGCAGCACTCCCGATTCACGATCCTGTGACACGGTGTCTCCCGGCCGCCACTCCCTCGCTGATCTGGTGACCCGGTGTCTCCCGGCCGCACCTCCCTCCTGATCCTGGTGACCCGGTGTCTCCCGCCGCACTCCCTCCTGATCCTGGTGACACGGTGTCTCCCTGCCGCACTCCCCTGCTGATCCTGGTGACACGGTGTCTCCTGCCCGCACTCCCGCACCCTCGCTGATCCTGGTGACCACGGTGTCCTCCCTCACACTCCCTCTCTGATCCTGGTGACCACGGCTCTGTCTCCCTGCCCACTCCCTCCCGCTGATCCTGGTGACACGTGTCTCCCTGCCGCACACTCCCTCCTGATCCTGGTGACAACGTGTGTCCCCTCCCTGCCGCACTCCCTTCCTGATCCTGTGACACGGTGTCCCTCTTCTCCCTGCCGCACTCCCTCGTACTGACCTGGTGACACGGTGTCTCCCTGGCTGCCCCTTCTTACTGGGTACAGCGTGTCTCCCTGCCGCACTCCCTCATCACTGATCCTGGTGACACGGGTCTTCGATTGCGCACTCCCGACTGATCCTGTGACACGGTTCTTTCCCTGCCGCACCGCCCTCTGATCCTGGTGACACGTGTCTCCCTGCCGCACTCCCTCGCTGAATCCTGGTGACAACGGTGTCTCCCTGCCGCCTCCCCTCCTGATCTGTTGACACGGTTTCTCCCTCCGCACTCCCTCACTGATCCTGTGACACCTGGTGTCTCCCTGCCGCACTCCCTCGCTGATCCTGGTGACACTAGTGTCTCCCTGCCGCACTCCCTCACTGATCCTGGTGACACGGTGTCTCCCTGCCGCACTCCGCCATCACTGATCCTGTGACACGGTGTCTCCCATGCCGCCCTCCCTTCCTCATGATCCTGGTGACAAAACGGTGTCCTCCCTGCCGTCACTCACCCTGTACTGTCCTGGTGCGCCGGTGTCCCTCCCTCCGCACTCCCCCCCCGAATCACTCCCCCCTTCCCTGGTGACCCATCCTTGGTCTCCTACCCCCTCCGCCCCCCCTCGTCTGATCCGGTGACCCGGTGGTCCTCCCTGCCCGCACTCCCTCCTGATCCTGGTGACCCGTGTCATCTCCCTCGCCGCACTCCCCACTTATTCCTTATCCCGCAAGACGTCTTCCCTGCCTACACTCCCTCCCTGATCCTGTGACACCGGTCTCCCGGCGCACACTCCCCGCTGATCCTGTTTGACACGGTGTCCTTCCCTCCCCTCCCCTTCTCCCTCCTCTTCTGTTCCCTTCGTCTTATGCTTTCTTGCTTTCCCCTCTTGTCCCCTTCTGCTTTCTGCTACCCCATCGCCTCCCCTTACTCTCTTTCCTCACCGCCCACTTCCTTTTTCTCTTTCCGTTCCTTTTGTTTTTCCCTTCCTACCCATCCATTGATACCCCCCCTCACGTTCGACCTGCTGTTCTAAGGATGTACAGCCTCTCATAGTATATCGCGCCGCTCTATAGGTAGTAGAGGAAAGCTATTCCCTTTTTTCACTTTTTCGTTCCCTCGTCTCTTGCCTTCGCGTTGATGTCTTTGCTGGGAAGCTCGCCTGGAGACGGTTTCCCAGGACCGGCCTGCCATGTTGGCGCGTCCACACATACTCGGCACTTTGGATCACGCTGGTCCACAGACCGTTATTGTCGATTCACTTCCCATAGCTGGGGTCCCCTAAATCGCCACCTGAGCCCTTGTCCCTCTCCCTTGTAACATTTGCTTCCGCATTCCCATAAGCGCCGAACAAGCTACATCTCCCCTTGTTCGCCCTGCTTCTGCCCACGAGTATAGCACAGTAATGCATATTCTCCAGACTGTAAGGTGGACCCGATTTCCGCTCCTCTCACATCGGTGCCTGTATGCGGTAACGGGTAAGGTATCTTTTCCCGTCCCTAGCTAATGCACCGAAGATTCTATCCCATAACCCCTACGTAACCCCCGTATTCAGACCTTAATCCCGAGGCACACGTGTGTCTACAAACGTATTGTTAACTGTTAAAGCATTCAATTTTTGAAATTTTCGCCATGTGTATGGGAGGTCCCCGCCTTTACCAGTTTGCCCTCAACTGATGCCTCGTACCTAAGAGATCTACGCCAGCGGATCTGACGCATGTAAGCCATGATTACGCATACATAGGTGTTGAGAGGTTGGTAATCTCCCGATAGTCCCTTGCAGTTGCTGTGCAGCGCTACGGAGTGAAGGGAGCGGGCAAGGTCTCGTAAACTCGCCCCCTAGGGCTGGGGGCGTTAGGATGCTTGGCATGAGCGCCATGTGTATACCTATCCGAACCATCTTATCTGCGTAGGGTTAATAGTCGTGAGTTTCCTACTTCGTGCCCCGTTGACCACGTTGCTTGAAAAGTAGGCTGCAGAGATAAACCGCGTTCTCCTAAACGCAGCAGCGAGGTCCCCCTTGCAGATAAGGATGTAACGGCCCGGAAGGTTTCGAGCTTTAGCCGGTGAAGGGTCTACGTGATGTGCGGCCGCATAGTCAAGTAGAATCCACCACAACCCGATCCTCAGTGTTCGCAGGTGGCGCTCCGGTGAGTCCCACCCGCGATAAAGTTGACGACTTGACTTAGGCCAGGGCGGTAGATGCCCCTAGACCACCATTCTCACGTTAATAATCCCTGTGTGGGTAATTCATACTTCGTATCTCCGCACAGGCGGAGGGGACTGCAATAACCGCTTGCTCCAACCTAGAGGCCTTTTTCCGGCACTCCGCTCACTGATCCTGGTGACACGGTGTCTCCCTGCTGCACTCCCTTACTGATCTGGTTCCACGGTGTCTCCTCCTGCCGCACTCTCCCTCGCTTGATCCTGGTGACACGGTGGGTCCTCATTGCGCACTCCTCGCCCCCCTCTGATCCTGGTTGACCCGGTGGTCTCCCTGCCACACTCCCCCGCTGATCTGGTGACACGTGTGTCCCTCATTGCCCCACCGCACTCCCTTACGATCCTGGTGACACGTGTCTCCCCTGCCCGCACTCCCTCGCTATCTTGTGACACATTGTCTCCCTGCCCACACTCCCCCGCTGATCCTGGTGACACGGTGTCCTCCTGCCGCACTCCCCCAGCTTATCCTGGTGACACTTGTCTCCCTGCCTTACACTCCCACCTGATCCTGTGGTGACGGTGTCTCCCTGCCGCACTTCCCTTACTGATCCTGGACACAGGGGTGCTCCTCCTCCCTGCCGCACTCCCTTACTGATCCTGGTGTCTCCCGCACACTCCCGCCGCTGATCCTGGTGACACGGTTTCTCCCGGCCGCCTCCCTCGTTGTATCCTGGTGACCCGGTGGTCTCCCTGCCGCACTTCCCCCTGATCCTGGTGACACGTGTCTCCTGCTCGCAATCCCTTACTGATCCTGTGTGACACGTGTCTCGCTGCAATTCCCTCGTCATTGGCAGCACTCCCTCAGCACTTATGTGTCCTGGTGTACCTCCGTGTGTCTCCCTGCCGCACTCCCTCCTGATCCTGGTGACACGGTTGTCTCCCGCCACACTCCCCTGATCCTGGTGACACGTGGTCTCCTGCCGCACTCCCTTGCTGATCTGGTGACACGGTGTCTCCCTGCCGCACTTCACCTCGCTGACCTGGTGGACACGTGTCTCCCTGCGCACTCCCCCGCTGATCCTGGTGACAGGTCTCCCTGCCGCACTCCCCCGCTGATCCTGGTGACACGGTGTCTCCCCTGCCGCACTCCCTCCGGATCCTGGTGACACGGTGTCTCCCTGCTGCACTCCCTTGCTGATCCTGGTGACACGGTGTCTCCCTGCCGCACTCCCCCCGCTGATCCTGGTGACAGGGTGTCTCCTGTCGCCGCACGCCCTCCCTCGCTGATCCTCTGTGACACGGTGTCTCCTGCCGCACTCCCTCCTGTCCTGGTGACACGGTTCCCTGCCGCACTCCCTTGCTGACCTGGTGACACGGTGTCTCCTTGCCGCACCTCCCTCGCTGATCCTGGTGACCATGGTTGTCTCCCTGCCCCACTCCCCTCGCTGATCCTGGTGACACGGTGTCTCCCCCCGCTGCACTCCCCTCGCGGATCCTGGTGACCCGGTGTCTCCCTGCCACACTCCCTCCTGATCCTGGTGACCCGGTGTCTCCCTGCCACACTCCCTCCTGATCCTGGGTGACCCGGTGTCTCCCTGCCACACTCCCTCTCTGATCCTGGTGACCCGGTGTCTCCTGCCGAACATCCCCCCGCTGATCCTGGTGACACGGTGTCTCCCTGCCGCACTCCCTCCTGATCCTGGTGACACTGTGTCTCCCTTCTGCACTCCTCTTAAACTGAGCCTGGTGACACGGTTCTCCCTCCGCACCCCTCGCTGATCCTGGTGACACGGTGTCTCATTGCCGCACTCCCCGCTGATCCTGGTGACCCGGTGTCTCCCTGCCACACTCCCATCCCCCGCTGATCCTGGTGACACGGTGTTCATTGCCGCCCTCCCTACTGATCCTGTTGACACGGTGTCTCCCTGCCGCTGCCGCACTCCCCCCTCGCTGATCCTGGTGACCAGTGTCTCCCTGCCACACTCCCCCCTGATCCTGGTGACACGGTGTCTCCCCTGCCGCACTCCCCCGCTTGATCCTGGTGACAACGTTTCTCCTGGCCACAACTCCCACCTCTGGATCCTGTGACACGTGTCTCCCCTCCGCACTCCCTCACTATCCTGGTGACCACGGTGTCTCCCCTGCTGCACTCCCCTTACTGATCCTGGTGACAACGGTGTCTCCCTGCCGCACTCCTCGCTGACCTGGTGACCGGTGTCTCTGCCCGCACTCCCCCGCTGATCCTGGTGACCCGGTGTCTCCCTGCCACACTCCCCCGCTGATCCTGGTGACACGGTGTCTCATTGCCGCACTCCCTTACTGATCCTGGTGACACGGTGTCTCCCTGCCCGCCCATCCCTCTCTGATCCTGTTGACACATGTCCCCTGCCCACTCCCCCGCTGACCTGGTGACACGGTTGCTCCCTGCCCTGCACTCCCTTACTGATCCTGGGTCCTCCCTCCTGCACACTCCCCCCTGATCCTGGTGACACGGTGTCTCATTGCCGCACTCCCTTACTGATCCTGGTGACACGGTGTCTCTCCCTGCCGCACTCCTCTTACTGATCCTGGTGTGTCTCCCTGCCACCTCCCCCGCTGATCCTGGTGACACGGTGTCCCCCCCTGCCTCCCGCCGCACTCCCTCGTTGATCCTGGTGACCCCGGTGTCCCTCCCGCCCGCACTCCCACCGCGGATCCTGGTGACACGTGTCCTCCTGCCGTACACTACCTCGCTGATCCTGGTGACACGGTGTCTCCCTGCCGCACTCCCTCCGCTGATCCTGGTTACCCGGTGTCTCCCTGCCGCCTCCCTCACTGATCCTGGTGACACGGTGCTCCCTGCCGCACTCCCTATACTTCTCCTGGTGACACGGTGGTCTCCTGCCGCACCCCTCACTGATCTGGTACACGTGTCTCCCTGCTGCGCTCCCACCTCTGACCTGTGACACGGTGTCTCCCTGCTGCCTGCCTCACCTCGCTGACCTGGTGACACGTTTCCTCCCTGCCGCACTCCCCGTGATCTGGTGACCGTTGTCTCCCTGCCACACTCCCTCGCTGATCCTGGTGACACGGTGTCTCCCTGCCGCACTCCCTCCGATCCTGTGACCGGTGTCTCCCGCCGCACTCCCGCCCCCCCTGATCCTGTGACCCGTGTCTCCCTGCCCACCCCTCGCTGATCCTGGTGACACGCGTGTCTCCCTTCCACCTCCCTCGCTGATCTGGTGACACGGTGTCTCCCTGCCGCACTCCCTCCTGATCCTGGTGACACGGTGTCTCCCTGCCGCACTCCCCGCTGATCCTGGTACACGGTGTCTCCCTGCCACACTCCCCCGTGATCCTGGTGAACCCGTGTCGCCCTCCCACTCCCGTCTCCCTCGCTGATCCTGGTGACACGTGTCTCCCTGCACACGCCCCCGCTGATCCTGGTGACCCGTTTCTCCTGCCCGCACTCCTTGCTGATCCTGGGTGACACGGTGTACCTCCCTGCCGGCCGCTCTCCCTCCTGATCCTGGTGACACGGTGTCTCCCTCCGCACTCCCGCTGTTCCTGTGACATTGTCTCCCTCCGCACTCCCCGCTTCCTGGTGACACGGTGTCTCCTGCCGACTCCCTCCTGATTCCTGGTGACACGGTGTCTCCCTGCCGCACTCCCTTGCTGATCCTGGTGACACGGTGTCTCCTTGCCGCACTCCCCCGCTGATCCTGGTGACATGGTGTCTCCCTGCCGCACTCCCTCGCTGATCCTGGTGACACGGTGTCTCCCTGCCGCACTCCCTCAATGATCCTGGTGACACGGTGTCTCCCTGCCGCACTCCCTTGCTGATCCTGGTGACACGGTGTCTCCTTGCCGCACTCCCCGCTTATCCCTGGTGACACCTGTGTCTCCCTGCCGCGCTCCCTCTGATCCTGGTGACACGTGTCCTCCCTGCCGCACTCCCTCGCTGACCCGGACAAACGGTGTCTCCCTCCTGCCCAGCACTCTCCTCCGCATCCTGGTGACACGGTTGTCTCCCTGCCGCACTCCCTCACTGATCCTGGTGACACGTGTCTCCCTGCCGCCTCCCTCACTGATCCTGGTGACACGGTGTCTCCTCTCCTGCCGCACTCCCTCTGCTCCTGGTGACCGGTTCTCCTGCCGCCCTCCCCGCCCCCGCTGATCCTGTTGACTTTTGTCTCCCCTCCGCACTCCCCCCCCGCTGATCCTGGACATGGGTCTCCTGCCGCCTCCTTCTGACCTGGTGACACGGTTCTCCCTGCCCGCACTCCCTCGCTGATCCTGGGACCGGTGTCGCCCTGCCACTCCCCCCCCGCTGTCCTGGTGACACGTTCTCCCTGCCGCACTCCCTCGCTGATCATGGTGACAGTGTCTCCCTGCCACACTCCCCCGCTGCTCCTGGTGACACGGTGTCTCCCTCCCACTCCCCCGCTATCCTGGTACAGTGTTCTCCCTGCCGCACTCCCCCTGATCCTGGTGTACAGTGTCTCCCTGCCGCCTCCCCCCCGCTGATCCTGGTTACACGGTGTCTCCCTGCCACACTCCCTACCCGCTGATCCGGTGACCTTGTCCTCCCTGCAGCACACCGCTCAGATCCGGTGACACGGTGTTCTCCCTCCCACTCCCTCACGCTGATCTGGTGACCAGAGTCTCCCTGCCACACCTCCCTCGCTATCCTGGTGACAGTGGTCTCTGCCCACCTCCCTTACTGATCCTGGTGACACGGTGTCTCCCTGCCGCACTCCCCCTCCCGCTGTCCGGTTGACACGTGTCCCCCTGCCCACTCCCTTACGTCCTGGTGACACGTGGTTCTCCCTGCCGCACTCCCCCCTGATGCTGGTGCATGTCTCCCTCCCGCACTCCACCCCTCGCTATCCTGGTGACAGCTGTCTCCCCTGCCACCTACTCCCCCCTCGCTGATCCGGTGACACGGTGTCCCGCCCTGCCGCACTCCCGCCTGACTCCTGATCCTGGTGACATGTCCTCCCTGCCACACTCCCCCGCTGATCCGTGTGACAGTGTCTCCCCTGCCAGCACCTCCCCCGCTGATCCTGGTGTACGTTGTTGGGTCTCCCTGCCCACTCCCCCGCTGATCCTGGTGACAGGTGTCTCCCTGCCACCTCCCCTCCTCTACCGGGTGACAGTGCCCCTGGCCCGCACTCCTTTACCTGGTACCCGGTGTCTCCCTGCCGCACTCCCCCGCTGTCCGGTGACAACGGTCTTCCCTCCTGCCGCACTCCCTCTCTGATCCTACTGGTGCACAGTGTCCTCCCTGCCGCCCCCTCCCCCCCCCCGCTGATCCTGTGGTACAGTCGTCCCCTCCCCTGCCGCACTCCCATACTGATCCTGGTGACCAACGGTGTCTCCCTGCCGCACTCCCATACTGATCCTGGTGACATGGTGTCTCCCTGCCGCACTCCCCCGCTGATCCTGGTGACACGGTGTCTCCCTGCCGCACTCCCTTGCTGATCCTGGTGACACAGTGTCTCCCTGCCGCACTCCCCCGCTGATCCTGGTGACCTGGTGTCTCCCTGCCACACTCCCCCGCTGATCCTGGTGACTCGGTGTCTCTCTGCCGCGCTCCCCCGCTGACCCTGGTGACATGGTGTCTCCCTGCCGCACTCCCTCACTGATCCGGTGACACGGTGTCTCTCCCTGCCGCACTCCTCACTGATCCTGGTGACACAGTGTCTCCCTGCCGTCACCCCCGCTGATCCTGTGACCGGTGTCTCCCTGCCGCACTCCCTCGCTGATCCTGGTGACACGGTGTCTCCCTGCCCACTCTCCCCCGCTGATCCTTGTTGACACGGTGTCTCCCTGCCGCACTCCCTCACGATCCTGGTGACACATGTCTCCCTGCCGCACTCCCTGCTATCCTGATAACGGTGTCTCCCTGGCCGCACTCCCCCCCCCCTGCTGATCCTGGTGACATGGTGCTCCTGCCGCACTCCCCCGCTGATCCTGGTGACAGTGTCTCCCTGCCGCACTCCCCCTCTGATCCTGTTGACAGTGTCTCCCTGCCACACTCCCTCGCTGATCCGGGTGACAGTGTCTCCCTGCCGCACTCCCTCTCTGATCCTGGTTACCCGGTTTGTCTCCCCTGCGCACCTCTCCCCGCCTGATCCTGGGGACATTGTCTCCCTGCCGCCCGCACTCCCTCGTCTGATCACTGGTGACAGTGTCTCCCTGCGCACTCCCCCCGCTGATCCTGGGACAGTGTCTCCCTGCCGCCACTCCCTTACTACCTGGTACACGTGTCTCCCTGCCGCCCTCCCATACTGTACCTGGTGACATTGTGTCTCCCTACGACCTCACCCCCGCGGATCCTGGTGGACACGGTGTCTCCCGGCCGCACTCCCTTGCTGATCCCTGGTGACACAGTGTCTCCCGCCGCACCCTCCCTCCTCCCCCGTGATCCTGGTACCTGGTGTCTCCCTGCCCACACCTCCCCTCCCCCGCTGCCTGGTGACTCGTGTCTCTCTGCCGCGCTCCTACCGCCGCTGACCCGGTTACATGGTGTCCCCTGCCGCACTCCCTCATGATCCTGGTGACACGGTGTCTCCGCCTGCCCTCCGCACTCCCCTCCACTGATCCTGGTGACACGTGTTCTCCCTGCGCACTCCCCGCTGATCCTGGTGACTCCCGTGTCTCTCCCTGCCGCACTCCCGCTGATCCTGGTGACACTTATGCTCCTGCCACACTCCCCCACCCCCCCTCCCCCCACACCCCCTCCCCCCCGCCCCCCTCTCACCAGCACCCCCCCAGTCGCTTCCCACCTACTGATTCCGTTGTTACACGTGTCTCCTCCGCACTCCCACTGTCCGGTGACACGTGTCCTCCCTGCCGCACTCCTTGCTGCTTGTCCTGCTTGACACGTGTGTCTCCCTGCCGCCCCTCCCCGCTGATCCTGGGGGGGGGGTGACATGTGTCTCCCTGCCGCACTCCCCCGCTGATCCTGTGACAGCTGTCTCCCTGGCCCAGCACTCCCTCTCTGATCCTGGTGACACGGTGTTCCTCCCTGCCGGCACTCCCTCGCTGAATCCTGTGACACGGTTGTCTCCCTGCCGCACTCCCCCGCTGATCCTGGTGACACGTGTCTCCTGCCACACTCCCCCTACTGCATCCGGGTGACCGTGTCTCCTGCCGACCTCCCCCCGCTGATCCGGTGACACGGTGTCTCCCCCTGCGCACTCCCATCCCTTTCACTGATCCTGGGGACACGGTGTCTCCCGCCGGCCACAGCTCCTGCCTGATCCTGGTGACAGTGTCTCCCTCCACACTCCCCGCTGATCCTGGTGACAGTGTCTCCCTGCCGCTACTCCCCCGCTGATCCTGGTGAACCGGTGTCTCCCTGCCGCACTCCCCCGCTGACTCTGGTGACCCGTGTCTCCCTGTCCACACTCCCTCGCTGATCCTGGTGACACGGTGTCTCCCTGCCGCAACTCCCCGCTGATCCTGGTGACAGTGGTCCCTCCCTGCCCAACTCCCCGTTCTGATCACGGTGACACGGTGTCCCCCCCTCCCCTGCCGGCACTTCCCCCGCCTGATCCTGTTGACAACAGTGTCTCCCTGCCAGCACTCCCCCCCGCTGATCCTGGTGACACGTGTCTCCCTGCCGCACTCCCCCGGGATCCTGGTGGCACGTGTCCTCCTTGCCACCTCCCTTACTGATCCTGGTGACACGGTGTCTCCCTGCCGCACTCCCTCTGTCCTGGGTGACACTGGTGTCTCTCCCCTGCCGCACTCCCCCGCTGATCCTGGTGCAAGTGTCCCTCCCTGCCACTCCCCCGCTGATCCTGGTGACACGGTGTCTCCCTGCCGCACTCTCCCGCTGTGATCTGGTGGACATGTTGCTCCGCTGCCGCACTCCCCCGCTGATCCTGGTGACACGGTGTCTCCCTGCCCCTCCCTCGCTGATCCTGGTGACACGGATGTCCTCCCGCGCACTCCCCCCGCTGATCCTGGTGACAGGTGTCCTCCCTGCTGCCCTCCCGTCTGATCCTGGGTGACACGTGTTCTCCCTGACCGCACTCCCCTCCCCCGCTATCCTGGTGACACGTTGTCCTCCCTGGCCTCACCCGCCCTGATCCTGGTGACACGGTTCTCCTGCCACACTCCCCTCCGCTGATTCCTGGTGCACGGTGTCTCCCCGGCCGCACTCCCATCCTGATCCTGGTGACACGGTGTCTCCCTGCCGCAACTCCCCCCCCGCTGATACCTGGTGACACCGGTGTCTCCCTGCCGCACTCACCCCGCTGATCCTGGGGACGACTGTGTCTCCCTGCCGCACTCCCCCGCTGTATCCTGGTGACAGTGTCTCCCTGCCCACTCCCCCGCTGATCCTGGTGACACTGTGTCCCCTGCCGACTCCCCCGCTGATCCTGTTACATCCTGTCTCCCGCCGCACTCCCCCTGATCCTGGTGACACGTGTCTCCCTGCCACTCCCCCCTGATCCTGTTGACACGGTGTCTCCCTCGCACTCCCGCTGATCCGGGTGGACAGGTCCTCCTTCCCTGCACACTCCCCCGCTGTTCCTGGTGACCGTGTGTCCTCCCTGCCGCACTCCCCCCTTCTGATCCTGGTGACACGGTCTCCCTGCCACTCCCCCCGCTGATCCTGGGACATGTCCTCCCTGCCCGACACTCCCCGCTGATCCTGGTGACACGGTGTCATCCTGCACACCTCTCCCCGTGCTCCGTGGTGACAGGTCTCCCTGCGCACTCCCACGCTGATCCTGGGTGACAGTGTCTCCCTGCCCACCTCCCCCGCTGATCCGGTGACAGTGTCCCCTGCCCACCCCCCCGCTGATCCTGGTGACACGGTGTCTCCCTGCCACACTCCCACTGCTCTATCCTGGTACAACTTGTCTCCTGCACACTCCCTCCTGATCCTGGTGACAGGTGTCTCCTGCCGCACCTCCCTCGCTGATCTGGTGACGTGGTCTCCCTGCCGCACTCCCCCGCTGATCCTGGTGACCCGTTTGTCTCCCTGCCACATCCCCCCCCCCGCTGATCCGGTGAACAGTGTCTCTGTCTCCTGCCGCACTCCCCGTATCCGGTGACAGGTCTCCCGCCCGACTCCCCTGATCTGGTGACACGGGTCTCCTGCCGCACTCCCCGCTATCCTGGTGACGTGTCTCCCTGCCACACTCCCCCGCTGATCCGGGTGACACGTGTCTCCCTGCCCTGCCGCACTCCCCGCCTTGAATCCGGTGACAGTGTCTCCCTGCCGCACTCCCCTCGCTCGATCGGGTGACAGTGTCTCCCCTGCCGCACTCCCCTCGCTGATCCGGTGAGACAGTGTCTCCCTGCCACACTCCCCCGCTGATCCGGTGAACAGTGTCTCCCTGCCGCACTCCCCCGCTGATCCTGGGTGACACGTGTCTCCCGGCCGCACCTCCCTCACTGATCCTGGTGACACGGTGTCTCCCTGCCACACTCCCATGCGATCCGGTGAAACGGTGTCTCCCTGCCGCACCTCCCCCGTGATCGGTGACACGGTGTCCCTTCCCTGCGCACTCCCCCTGATCCTGGTGACAGTGTCTCCCTTCCACTCCCCGTGATCCTGGTGACACTTGTCTCCGGCACACTCACCCTCGCTGATCTGGAACCCGGGTCTCCCTGCCGCACTCCCCCGCTGATCTTGACACGGTGTCTCCCTCGCCGACTCCCCGCTGATCTGGTGACAGTGTCTCCTGCGCACTCCCTCGCTGATCCTGGGTGACACGGTGTCTCCCTGCCGCACTCCACCCCGCTGATCCTGGTGACACGTGTCCCTCCCCACACTCCCCCCGCGAATCCTGGGTGACAGTGTCTCCCTGCCACCTCCCCCGCTGATCCTGGTTGACACGGTGTCTCCCTGCCACTCCCCCCCACCTGATCCTGGTGAAGTGTCCCCTCCACTCCCTGATTCTTGACAGTGTCTCCTGCCACCTCCCCCTGATCCTGGTGACACGGTGTCTCCCTGCCGCACTCCCACGCTCGTGATCCTGGTGACACGGGTCCCCTCCTGCACACTCCAACGCGTATCCGGGTGACACGGTGTCTCCCTGCCGCACTCCCCGCTGATCCTGGGACACGGTGTCTCCCTGCCGCATCATCCGTCCCAGCTGATCCTGGTGACACGGTATCCTCCCCTGCCGCACTCCCCCGCCTGATCCTGGTGACACGGTGTTCCCTGCCACACTCCCCCGCTGATCCTGGTGACAGTGTCTCCTCCTCCGCACTCCCTACTGATCCGGTGACACGTGTCTCCCTGCCGCACTCCCCCGCTGATCCTGGTGACAGTGTCCTCCCTGCCGCACTCCCCTGATCTGGTGACCGGTGTCTCCTGCCCACTCCCCCGCTGATCCTGTGACAGTGTCTCCCTGCCGACTCCCCCGCTGATCCGGTGACAGTGTCTCCTTGCCGCACTCCCTCGCTGATCCTGGTGAAAGGTGGTCTCCCTGCCGCACTCCCCCGCTGATCCAAGAAAGACGGGTGACAGTGTCTCCCTGCCGCACTCCCCGCTGATCCGGGTGACAGGTGTCTCCCTGCCCACTCCCACCCCGCTTATCCTGGTGCTACACGGTGTCTCCCCTGCGCACATCCCCGCTGATCCTGGTGACACGGTGTCTCCCTTGCCGCACTCCCTCGCTGATCCGGTGACTGTGTCTCCCTGCCGCACTCCCCTCCTGATCCGGTGACAGGTGTCCCCTCCCATGCCAAACTTCCCCCCCGCTGATCCTTGTGACACTGTCTCCCTGCCGCACCTCCCTCGCAGATCCGGTGACAGTGTTCCCTGCCACACTCCCCCCGCGATCCGGTGACACGGTGTCTCCCTGCCGCACTCCTCGCTGATCCGGTGACGTGTCTCCCTGCCCACCCCCCTGATCTGGTGAACGGTGTCTCCCTGCCGCACTCCCCTCTATCCTGGTGACACGGTGTCTCCCTGCCGCACTACACACCCGCTGATCGGGTGACACGGTGTCTCCCTCCGCACTCCCCCGCTGATCTGGGACACGGTGTCTCCCTGCCACCACTCCCCGCTGATCCTGGTGACAGTGTCTCCCTGCCACACTCCCCCGCTGATCCCTGGTGCACCGGTGTCTCCCTGCCGCACTCCCTCCCTCACGCTGATCCTGGTGACCCAGTGTTCTCCCTCCACACCTCCCCGCTGATCCTGGTGACCACTGTCTCCCTGCCACACTCCCCACCGTGATCCTGGTGTACACGCGTGTCGCCCCCTGCCGCACTCCCTCGCTCTCTGATCCTGGTGACACTGGGTTCCCTGCCCGCCCGCACCCCTCGCTGATCCTGGTGACACGGTGTCTCCCTGCCGCACTCCCCGTGATCCTGGTGACACGGTGTTCTCCCTGCCGCACTCCCCGCTGATCCTGGTGACACGTGTCTCCCTCCACTCCCCTTGCTGATCTGTTGACCGGGGTCTCCCTGCCACACTCCCCCGCTGATCCTGGGACAGGTTCTCCCTGCCCCTCGTACCCATGTTCCTTAATCTGCTGTATCTATCATTCCCTTCCAAGCAGCCCTGTCTTTGTAGGGACTGCCTGTGACATCGGTGATGTGTTCAGCCTCGTGCTGAACGTCTTAGGCCATCACTTTTACTGATGGCGTCAGGTACGCTTGTGTTAATCGCGCAAACGCTTGATGGACTTCTCGAAATAAAAAGTTATTTTAATTTGTCTTCTGAACCCTTGACCCAAATTACGGTTGGCGTACACGGCTCTCTCTTAGCGGCTAGAGGGAAGCAGTGGTCACTTGACCGTGGTTTTGCCCGAGAGGTCCGTGGCACCACTCTTGGGGGCCCAGCCCTCCCGGCACACACTGGGTTAAGTCCCTTTAAATCGCCTGCCTTTTTTCTCTCTGAATCCGATGAGGTGTAAACATGTTTCATAACTGTTAGGAAATCCCTTTTCCAACTGGATTTGAGCCCCTGGGAAGTCCTGCCTGTGTTACATATCTTTATTATATTATTATATCTATAATAGTGAGGGATGTGACGCAAGGTCTTGACGGGGACTAATGTTTGATTGATAAATCCTATTTGCATCAATTCATGCGTGTCCCATAAGTTGTTTTTAGACTTTATTTTGTTTTAACTGAGAACCCCAACTCTCTCTAATGAGCGGCGTCTCAATCCAGCTGCATTGTAAGGAACCCCAACCCTCTCTAATAGCTGCGTCTGAGATCAGATAAGACCTGCAACATTAAACTCTCTAACCAGCCCCATTATCCCCTTTGTACCTCAACAACAACAGGCTAGAAACACACCCTGTAGTCAATCCACATATAGCACATATCTGCTTCTGTCAAAAACTAAAAAACACACACCTTCCCATTAAATTTTATTTAATGTTTTTATTTAAGATTTTCTATCTATTTGGAGACAAGGGGGAGAGAGGGAAAGAGTGTGGGGTGAGAGGTAAGAGAGCAAGGGGGAGATAGAGGGAAACGAAGAGTGTGGGAAGCGGAGAGGGAGACAAGGAGAGAGGGAAAGAAAGAGGGGGGGGATAGGTAAAAGCATTTTCCATAAGAAACACAGGACATTGAAATTCAACCTTTGTAAACCACAATCCCCATGGTATTTGTAACATGGAAAGATGTTACTAGCACCACAACCACATATATATAATAGTATATATCTATATATATGATCTATATATATATATATCTTATATGATAATATAGTATTATTTATATATGGTATATAAGTCTGTCTCTAATATCTTCTATATCTATATCTATATCTACAATATCGATATAATTTTAGTCAATCTGTACAGTTTGTCCGCCAATAATTGGTTGACACGGACACAATTTCATAATTTTGGCTATGTACGCCACCACAATGGATTTGAAAATGGAAACAACCGAGATGCAAATAGCCAAAATGTTGGCAGACTTCAGCGTTTAATATCAAGGGGTTTTGAACAAAAATTCTGTTTATGAAGAGTTTTAGGGAATTGCAACCATTTCATATCACAGTCCCCTATTTAGGGGCTCAAATTTAATTGGACCCAATTAACACAATCATAAATAAAATGTTCATGTGTATACTTATGGAAGAATGTCCTTGTTGCAGGCCAAATGACTGCTTGAAGTCTGGAACGCCATGGACATCAACCCAAACGTGGGGTTTCCTCCTTTGTGATGCTTTGCCAGGCCCTTGTACTGCACAGCCAGTCTCCCAGTGTGATTGTTTTTTGGGGGTTTTCTGCCTTAAGTTTTGTCATTTCAGCAAGTGAAATTGCAGCATTCGTATCGGGTTGAGATAGGTGATTGACTCGGCCATTGGCAAGAATATTCACTTCTTTGCCTAAATAAAAATATCGGACTGGGTGCTTTCGCAGTAATCTTTGGCAGGTCATTTGTCCATCTGTAAAGTGAAGCGCGTTAAACTCAACTCAGGAATAGACCGAAATTTTGAGCAGACCAAATATATCCATTTTTAGCATCAGGCAATTCTCCATGACGCTTCTCTGTCCGCATACACTACTATAGTTCAATAAAAACTCACTAGCTCGACCCAGGGGTTGCCAGTGTAAGCCCAAGTTTGCAATGCCCAGCAGCCAGTCCACACTGCCGATCCAACGTTGTTTACAGATTTATGTAGAGTTCGGATCATGAGCTCGTTTCAAGCCTTCCCATATTTTTTTCTTCCCATTCATTCTGGTATAGGGGGATCTGTGTTTCATCATGTCGCAAAAGAATTGCTAGTTTCCAGAACTGGCAAGGCTGTTTTTTTTTAGATATTGTTTTGTGCAAAAGTCAATCTGGCGGCTTTACTATTCTGAAGTTATGAATGGTTCTCACCCTTGTGTGTGAACCCTTGTGAAGTCTTACTCTTATGGTCTTAGACTGGCAAATGAGATGCACTAGCTCCGGAGAGGTTCTCAATTGGCTGGTGATGTTGTGAAGGGGTGTTTTTTTCTTTTACCATGGAAAGGATCCTACGGATCATCCAACCACGTTGTCTTCCGGGATCGTCCAGGCCTTTTGGTGTTGCGAGCTCACAGTGCGTTCTTTTTCTCAGAGTACAAACTGGTGATTTGGCCTGCTCCTACTGTTCCTGCTATTCTCTCTGATGGATTTTGTTTTTTTTCGCAGCCTAAGGGATGCCCTGTTACTGGCATTGAGAGCGTCCTGTGGCCGTCAGTTTATGCGGTTCACAGCAAACACGCTTTTCCAAAATGGAATACCACACCTGAGATTCAACAGACCTTGTTTTACTCTGATTAATTGTATGTATGAAATCCACACAAAGTAAGAGAATAGACCCACAGCCATGGATACCTTTCAGTGTAAACAAGTGTTCCTAGTCAATTCCATACTTCTTGTCCCTTGAAAACAGAGGGGGCTCATCATCTAAGAAGAGATGTAATTCCTAAACCCTTCCTTCCAATTTGGATGTGAATACCTGCTCAAATTAAAGCTGATAGGACTGCATTTAAGCGCTATGTCATTATTATTACTTGTAACTGAATTTAGTAATTTTGTTACACAGCGAAATATCAAAAACTGTTGTCATTGTCCAATTATTTCCGGACCTAACGTGTGTTGGTGTTATATCTATCTATCTTCTACTCTATCTATAATATATAGATTTATACATATATAGATATGGTAGAGGTATCGAGTACCGTGTTAGTGCGAGCTCTCAATAATCAAAAAAATTAATATAGATGTTACCGTTTGTGTGCGTAAATCGAAAGCTTTTATTGGGTGCGAGCATTTCGAGTACCATGATGATTCTTCTCAGGCGATGTTACATCGTTGCGGAAGAAGAGATCAGGTATCTCGGAAAGCAAGTCGCGTAATCAAATAAAAGGATTCGTTAGCCACAGACACGTGGTATCATCTATTATATTGTTTGATTTTATATGTATTAGTTATATTATAGAATATTATATTATATTATATTATATTATATATATAGTGCTCATTTGACATGTCATTGTCCAGAATCCCTTGCTGCAGTGGGTGAGTGCGGTATGCGGGGTGTGATAATGTGGGAAAGGCGGGGGGGTTTGCGACCTGCCTAAAGCATGAGATCTGAGGCATAGCTATATTTGCTATATTGCTTTCCTTGTGGATGGGTTTTTGTCAATTTTTTTAATCACCATAACTTAAACTCAGTATTATGGTATAGCCTATCCCATAGCCTCTCTTCATTCCCAGTAAAATCAACCCAAGACTGATGGACCCATCAAGGTCGAAACAAGCTGTCTGTGGGTGGTTTTCTGGGTATGCACATTAAAACCCTGGGCTGTGCTCAAAGCGGTGACCATGCAGCAAGCTTAAGCCTATAGGGAACCATGTTAAAATGGTTATTAGGAGAAAAAGTGGACACTGTGTGTCATTGCATGTCATTTCCCAGAATCCCTTGCTGCAGTGGGAGTGCTTGTATGCTGGGTGATAATGGGGAAAGGCGGGGTTGACAGACCTGCCTAAGACATGCAGATGAGCATACAGCTATATGATATATATATATAAATATATTATTATAATGCAAAGCAATTATGAAAAATCCAGATGCTTAATCCCATAGGTATGAATAATGGAGATATTACCAGACCCAAGACGACATTTAAAAACTGCAAAAATGTTTCTTGAGCGTGTGTAGGAGAGGGGCTTGGGGCCGCAGGTACTAGAAGATCATTGGGGAGGCTCATGTCGCGAGTGGACTCGATACGGGCTAGGAATGATAGCTAAGATGTATCGTGCGAGAAATGGATATATATATATGGATAAGATATAATAGATAATATATAGATATTATGTGGATATAGTTTATTATATATATAATATATAATAGTATAGTATATATAGAGTATATAGATAATATATAATTGATCAGAGAGATATATATTACTTATATTTATATTAAAATATATATTATATTATATATAATATAAGATATTACACAGATGGAGGTCCAGTAATGAAGGGAGCAAGCACACCAGGAAGATATTCAAAAATGATTCTGATTGTAGAAAAATAGAGGCACAGCCCTGAAGAAGGTCGCTCTCTGCAGACCGAGACGTTGGCTGGGGTGCCTGTATTTTTCTACAATACAGAAGCGATTTTGAATATCATTCCTGGTGTGCTGTCTCCTCATTACTGGACTCCAATCTGGTAATATCTTATATATATATATATATACACATATATATACACACACGCACAGATACAATTAGTATCATTCTCAGCCCTTATCGATCCACTGCTACATGGAGCCTCCCCAATGATCTTCTAAGTACTGCGGCCCCAAGCCCCTCTCCTACACACTGCTCAAACACATTTTCAGATTTTTAAATGTCGTCTTGGGTCTGGTAATATCCCTTGGAATTCAGTCGAGTAACATCCATGCCCAACAATGGCTATTTCTTCTTGCGATAGGGCCAACCCACCGCCATTTTTATTTCTACACCGTTGTGATGATGTCACAGACTTTATAGATGTTCCCATCTACTGTTACTTACCGGCCAAGGTCAGAGTCAGGGTCTAACCCAAGGTCGGGGTCAGGGTCTAACCCACGGTCAGGGTCAAGGTCTAACCCAAGGTCAGGGTCAGGGTCTAGCCCAAGGCCAGGGTCAGGGTCTCACCCAAGGCCAGGGTTTAACCAAAGGTCAGGGTCTAACCCAAAGGCAAGGTCAGGGTCTAACCCAAGGTCAAGGGCATGATCCAACCCAAGGTCAGGGTCAAGGTCTAACCCAATGTCAGGGTCTAACCCAAGGTCAGAGGCAAGGTCTGCCCCCAAGGTCAGGGTCAGGGTCTAACCCAAGGTACACAGTATTCAACTTCTTGTTCAATTCATTTTGACCTTTGCAGTTTACACATTTGCTGAACAGCACTTGGGTCTCAATGAGATTCATTTGAGATTCATCACCTTCTTACTTTTTTTGGTGAGCTCTCTGATTGGTTGCTGGAGGTCAACAATAAGAAATGTCATCTGCAATTCGTAGGAGACTCGAGTATTCACAGTTGATTTGGAATTCTTTTTTTTCTCAATTTAATGTCCTAAACAATTCTTCATGTGTTGCTGTGAAAAGCTTTGGTGACACGGTGTCTCCCTGCCGCACTCCCTTGCTGATCCTGGTGACACGGTGTCTCCCTGCTGCACTCCCTTACTGATCCTGGTGACACGGTGTCTCCCTGCTGCACTCCCTTACTGATCCTGGTGACACGGTGTCTCCCTGCAGCACTCACTTGTTGATCCTGGTGACACGGTGTCTCCCTGCCGCACTCCCTTGCTGATCCAGGTGACACGGTATCTCCCTGCAGCACTCCCTTGCTGATCCAGGTGACATGGTGCCTCCCTGCCGCACTCCCTTGCTGATCCTGGTGACACGGTGTCTCCCTTCCTGATCCTGGTGACACGGTGTCTCCCTGCTGCACTCCCTCGCTGATCCTGGTGACACGGTGTCTCCCTGCTGCACTCCCTTGCTGATCCTGGTGACGTGGTGTCTCCCTGATGCACTCCCTTCCTGATCCTGGTGACACGGGCTCTCCCTGCTGCACTCCCTTCCTGATCCTGGTGACACGGTGTCTCCCTGCTGCACTCCCTTGCTGATCCCGGTGACACGGTATCTCCCTGCCGCACTCCCTTGCTGATCCTGGTGAGACGGTGTCTCCCTGCTGCACTCCCTTGCTGATCCAGGTGACACGATATCTCCCTGCCGCACTCTCTTGCTGATCCTGGTGACACGGTGTCTCCCTGATGCACTCCCTTGCTGATCCTGGTGACACGGTGTCTCCCTGCCGCACTCCCTTGCTGATCCTGGTGACACGGTGTCTCCCTTCCTGATCCTGGTGACACGGTGTCTCCCTGCCGCACTCCCTCACTGATCCTGGTGACACGGTGTCTCCCTGCCGCACTCCCTCACTGATCCTGGTGACACGGTGTCTCCCTGCCGCACTCCCT
>WSYH01006358.1:0-38754 GCA_036426205.1 Ascaphus truei
ATATATATATATATAGTTGCATGATGAAGCCACTGTACAAATTCATGGGTGAAGGGTGGGTATCGGGCCACTGTGGCTTAACCCCTTATTCACCTTTGCGGTTATTATCTGATAAGGTGTTTAAGGGGTTAATTGATATCTGAATGTAATTGCAATGTATTGGCTTTGTATTTGCTATGTATGTTGTGGGCATGACAAGGATTTTGCTGGCGATGGACACTTCGTATTGATGAGGTCAGTAGTACTTTATTTATTTGTATATGCTAGTTACTGTTTTTAATAATGGGCAATTAATCTATTATCTATATCTGGATAATAGTTATTTTGCACATTATTGTACTGTAGGTGTTGGGGGGGAGGGTGTATGTATTGAATGTATAGGCCAGGTTTATTTTTTTTACATTCAGGGTTGTTTCCGTGGTTCTGCGTGGGACCTCTGGAGTCCACCTGAGGGTATCCTCGGGTTTCCCAAGGGTATCAGGCTGGTGGTTCCACGGGTGACACATGCGGGGATGATGATGTGTGGTCCCACTTCTGTGGGGGCACTGCGGACCCGTAGTCTGCGGGGATGACGATGTGTGGTCCCACTTCTGTGGGGGCACCGCCGACCCGTAGGTGCGGGGATGATGATGTGTGGTCCCACTTCTGTGGGGGCACCGCCAACCCGTAGTGAGCACCCGTGAGTTCCCCAGACCCCCGAGGGAACGACCCGAGGCCCCGCAGACACCTCATAAAGGGGCCTGTATCTCAGGGAGCAGGGGGTCCCCCGACCTGAAACCAACGCGGTTCAGCTCCGGAGACCGAAACAATGGTGGATTCGGCGCAAATGCGCATGTCCGGATCAGAAAGACTCCTGAAGTACTTCAAACAACTTTATTGGTAGTACACACAAGGGCTAACACCGCAATCTCCCCCTCTACGCGTTTCACCCTCACAGGTAGGGCTTCGTCTTGGAGTGGGGAGAAGCGGAAACTGCCACGTTAAATACAGAAAAAGCGCGCGAAAAGCACATAAAATGAGTTAAAACATTAACCTCATCAATGCCTGAGCCTATTAACATGTTCCCTCTTTTTGCATCATCTTGTAAATTAACTATCAAGGGATTTGTAGAGGGAATACAGTGTAATGAAAACATTAGAATGTCTTTGCATTCTTTATGTATATATATGATAATTATATATGTATATAATATAATATCCCTGGCTCTCGTTAATCATTGATGGTATATAATGAAATTAAAAACTGCTGTAAATACTGCTAGTATCCTGTTGACTCTCTTAGTACAATGTTGATATATGCTATGGTAATGAAGCAGCATTTCTGTATTTTTAATAATATTGTGCAGGAGCAGGGGGTCCCCTGAGCATTATTTTCTGGCTCAGGGAACCCCCTGCTCACTGTACAATATTATTAAAATACAGAAATGCTGCTTCGTTACCATAGCACATAGCCGCTAAGGTAAAGAAAGAGTGTTTATTTATATATGTGTTTTATTCATACTGTAGATGTGCAGAGAGTCTCCGGAGCAGAACCGCTGTGGTTTTAGGTCTGGGGACCCCCTGCTCCCCGAGATACAGACCCCTTTAGGGGGTGCCAGTATCCCTCTGCTTGGTTTACAGTTCGCGGTCACGTGATCGGGACCTTTAAACGCAGAGGGATACCGGCACCTCATAAAGGGGGCTGTATCTCGGGGAGCAGGGGGTCCCCCGACCTGAAACCAACGCGGTTCAGCTCCGGAGACCCCCTGCACATGTACACTATGAATAAAAATGTACAGTACTGTATGTTAGGGGTTATAGGGGACGGCTTTAAAGACAACAGCTCGCAAACGCCCCCATGCGTTTTTACACGGCATTGCAGTATTGCAGCCGCGGGAATAAAATGCTTAAATCACAGCCGCGAAAATAACGCTATATACCCCGGGAGAAAACGATACAAAACCGCACATCACCGGGATCTTCTGAAATTCGCGGAGCTAGCCAAGTAAGAATAAAGTTGGCCGCCACTGTAAGTGTTGAAATATCTATATCTACTAGGGAATCTTCCTAGAAAATCCCTAAAAACTTGATAAAAATATGTTATCTTCTGTTATAGACATTTTCTGAGGTGATTGATTTTCCTCAAGTAAATAATATTCTGTAATAGACTATTGGTCTTTTGAAATCATCATGTTCCTGCTTTGTGAAATTAACATATACCTAATCTTTTCACATTCAAGTATTTATTGTTCTTTGGAGTATTCAAATGTTGACCTATCCCCCTTCCCTTTGGATAAACCTAAGATCACATATGACCATTATTGATTCCATACTTAGTTATCCCCTTCTCTTTTTTTATTTTAGGGTTAATTTCTGGTCTATGTGCTTAGTAATCTTAAAGGAAAGAGGGGATAAATGATTAAGTAACATTTAACAATTATGTATGAATCTATTTTGTGCCCTCCTGGTCTTGCAAATGTTCTGTGTGCAACTGTGCTATTTTTGTCAATTTTTAATATTCATGCCATCTAGGACATAGTTAAAATTCCTCATGGGAGTTAATGTATTATTATCTCTCTCACAATTTTGATTAATAGCACTTTATACATATGTTTATGTTTTTAATTTTAAGCTGTAATTGTTATTAATATTCTTTTTTTTAAGTTTATTATTAATGTTAGTCCTTATGTAGAATGTCTGTTCTCTATATTTTGTTATTTTTTATCTTTGCACTAAGGTTTAAGAAGCCCCTTTTTTGATGTCATGGACGTTTTTAAATGTCAATTTAATAAAGTTACAATTGTTCCAGAAGTCAATGCACCAATCAGAGCGCACTACCTGTTTGCCCATACTCATTGCCTTGTATTTGCAGACATGTGAGGTCTAATAAAGTTTAGTGTATTGATGTGACACATCTAATAGGTGCTGCTTTCTGATTGGTCGTGACGTCACATGATAGCATGATCAGTGCTGTATTATAAATTGGGGCTTTTTGGGTTGTTCTGTACACCTTGATAAAGGGCACTTTTGCCTGAAACTAGTTGGTGGACCCCTGCTGCGGCCTAGGGGGGACCCTTTTGTCCACTTTTTATGCAATAAATCTATTTTTTGTTGCTAAAAACCGTGAGCCTCCTTCTGTTACTTTGGACAGTGCACTGCCTTATTTTTCTACTTGACGGCTATAGGGGTGTGATGACTCAGGAGATTCCTTCCCTTCCTGGTCCCTCTCTCCCGTCTCCTGTTGCCCTTCCTACTCATTCCCAATCCTCTCCTTTACCCTCCACCTCTCTCCCTTTGCCGCAGCGCGTGCCCCGCAGGTCTCGCATACCCACGCGGTCCTTGAGCCCCTGCTATGATCCTCCTCATTCCCTCTCTCCCATAGTGCCCGCATCACCTTCCCCTGTGGTGGCATCTGTCCCATTGCCCCCTCCCTGCGTAGTACCTGCGGCGTGGCGTTCTGCGCGCCTGGTGATGCGGCGTTCCGCGCGCCTGGTGACGCGGCCGACTTGTGTGCTCCCGCATCCCACGGGGGGCGCGCCCACATGCCCCTCCGCTAACTCACCTGATCCCTCCACTCTGCCTTTGCTCGCCATTGCACGGGCGCAGGCCGCGCACGCACACGTTTCCCTCCTCATGGCTTCCTGTCCCTCCTGCGGTCTTCCCTTGCTCCGTGCGGGCCGCTCCTGTGTTGCAGCCGGTGCGCGCGCATCCCCAGCTTACAGGGGGCGTGCGCACAGACTCCTCTTATCAGGCTTCCCTGTCTCCGCCTCCCAAGCCTTACAGACTATTCCTCTGACTGCCCCTTCTGTCTCCTCCTCTTCTCCCTCTGACCTATCTCTTGCTTCTCACTCAGAAGCATGTGTGAAGAGCTCCCAGGCAATTTGGTAAGGAATCAGCTTTATTCTTTCTTTATTTGTTATATTTTGCTGTGGATCTATGGGGGATTATACTGTGAGTATACTGTGAGTTTTTAGAGGGTTTTGGGTGCTTTTTCAGGTTTAAAAAACGTTTTTGGTTTGCACCCAGAGGCTACAGTGATTCAACCCAGCAAAGCTACACTGTGGCTGGCTGGAAACTGTAGTCTCAGACCCTCTCTCCTCCCCTACTCCTGGCTGTTTATTTTACTTCTAGTTTCACTTTAATTTAAGCCTTATTTCCTTTTGTCATTTGCAATTTTTGGGAGCTCTTTGTCTTACTTTAAGACCTTCAATATTGTGGTGTGGTTTCTTGTAAGAGAGAGAGTTAATAAGGGGAGAAAGAGAAGATTACAGCAGGTTTTTTTTTTAAAAAAAAGCTGTTTTTCTTCCCCTCCCTGTGCAGAGATAGTTAATTGGTTCTTAAAGAGACAGTTTCCTCTCTGCATCTCTCCCCCTAAGCACTATTTCCTCCCCTTACTTAGAGGCTTATATTATCATGCCTGGGGGGAATAGGACTAGTGCAGCAATGGGGGCCACACCTGGACATCGGACTCCTGGGGCCCCTAGGATCAATAACCACAGCCCTAGGCCTGGTACATCCAGTGCCCTGGCCACACCTCCCCCGGCTCCTGTTGTCAGTTTAACCCCTGCAGTCCCAGTTCCAACATGGGCGCAGGTGGCAGCTGCAGGCATTGACCCCAGCAACAATAACGCTGGGGCCACGCCCGGTGTGAGCAGGATGCTTGGGGTGAGGTGCCCAATGTCACCTGGCCTTAACATAGAGATCTATGTGAGGGCTGTGGCAGACATTGTGGGTCCCTCTGCTGTGATGGCGACCAGCAAGATGTATGGGTGGGGAATTTTCTTCCTCCGTACGCTGGCTGCCACCCACACCTTGGTGCAGAAAGGCATCAATGTAGGGGGGATCTACATCCCCATAGAACCCATGGAGGGGTTAGGCACAAAAATCATCCTGTCCAATGTGCCCCCCTTCATCCCAGACAGCCTCATGCGCCAACGCCTGCAAGCCCTGGGAGATATTAAATCTCCCATAACAAAAATTCCGCTGGGCTGCAGGGATAGAGCGCTGAGGCACGTGCTATCATTTAGGCGGCAGGTATAAGTGCTGCTGCCGGGGAGCACAGAATCTGTGGAGGGTTCTTTTGGGGTGCCCTACGAGGGCATAACATACACCGTGTACTATGGCATGGAGGGGGTAAGGTGCTATTTGTGCAAGGAGCTGGGGCACACTCGTAGGAGTTGCCCCAAAGGGAATAGAAATCCCAATTCAGCTCCTGCACCCGCCCTTCCCTCTGCCAAGACACCTGGTGCTGCTGTGCCCACCACAGCGGGGCCCTTGGGGGCCCAGGTCCCTTCTGGGACCGCAAGAGATGTCGCTGTCCCACCCCGAACAGTGACATCTGTACCTCTCCCCAAAGAACAGAGGGAAAAGGAAAAACCCTCAAGGGCCCAGGTCCCCTCTGGGACCGCAGGAGATGTCACTGTCCCATCTCGAACAGTGACATCTGCGCCCACTACAGCGGGGCCCTCGGGGGCCCTGGCCCCCCTGGGACTGCAGGAGATGTCGCTGTCCCATCTCGAGCAATGACATCTGCACCTCTCCCCGGGGAGCGGAGGGAGGGGGTCGCGGTGGAGCAGCCACCCTCTGTTGTTGCTGTCCCCCCCCCTGGGAGGAGACACCCTGTGCCGCTGCGCCCACCGGGGCGGGGCCCTCGGGGGCCCAGGTCCCCCCTGGGTCCGCAGGAGATGTCGCTGCCCCGTCTCGAGCAGTGACATCTGCACCTTTCCCCGGGGAGCGGAGAGAGGGTGAGGGGGTCGCCTTGGAGCAGCCTCCCTCTGTTGTCACTGTCCCCCCCGGGAGGAGACACTCTGTACCGCTGCGCCCACCGCGGCAGAGCCCTCGGGGGCCCAGGTCCCCCCTGGGACCGCAGGAGATGTCGCTGCTCCATCTCGGGCAGTAACGTCTGCACTTCTCCCCAGGAAAAAGAGGGAGAAGAAAAGAGTCACCCTGAAGAAGTCACCCTCTGTTGTCGCTGTCTCCCCCCAGGAGCATCCTACCCCCAATGTAAGCATCGTACAGGGTGCGGGGAAGCGGTGGGAGGCTCCCACTGAGGAGGTAGCGGTACCCTTTTTTGGGGAATCAATCCCCAGGAAGAGGAAAGAAAAAACTAAGAACAAGAGGGTGATTGAGGAGGGCGAGGAGGGTGAACCATATTACGTTCACCCTCAGAAGTCTCCGAAGCGGAATGCAACTTCAATTCCGCACAGAGTGGCCCTGTCCAGCCTACAGGCTAGGATTAGACAGTGTAAGCCGGACCCCATAAATATGCAGTCCCCCCCCTCAAAGTTCTGGAGGGAATGCAGGAGGAGGTACCCGGCGTCCCTGGGGGGTAAGATCAAAGTGCTCAACAACATGAGGCTTTGCTCCTAGAAATGGACGTTGGGGAGCCTTCCAACACCCCTCCCAGTTGGAGAACATCCCCCGGGGACTTGTGTTTTGGTGAATCTGCCGCGCCGGACGCAGTTGTCTTCGGGAACTCGGAGGTCGGCCAGGATCCCCCTCCGGCTGTGCCGTCTTCGGGTGGCGCACCTGAGGCTAAGCCCCGGTTTCTGTCACCGGAAGAAGGGGATGGGCTAGGGCTGACCCCCGTGGTTGGGGGTTTGGAGGATGGAGCGGGGGAGGCGGGTGTGGGTGAGGGTCTTTTAGCGAGCACTTCATTTTGCATCTGGGAGATGCCAGGTGAGCTCTCCTGGTGAGGAGTTTTGATCGGGCACTTTGTTGGAAAAGTGCCCTCCCGCGATTAATGCGAACGCCCGTGGCATCCCGTTTGTTCGCATGGTGGTAGAGGAGACCAGGAGGGCACTGTGTGCCTCGTTGGCCCCCGAGGACACTAGGGAGACCGCTACCTCCGCCATACCGCCACAAGCTACCCCTGAATATCCCACCCCGGGGTTGGATGTGGAGGATATAGTGGACTCCCTCGTGGAAACACCGAGGAGGGGACCCACTTTAAGGCTGAGAAAGGCCCCCACAGGGAAGGGCGGGGATCCTCAGTTTTTAAGTCAAGAGGAGCTCGGGGAGTTGAGGCTCAGTGAGGAGTCCTCTGGCACCGCAGAGGCAGTGGACTCTTTGACCCCCATTATCCCTGCCCAGGAGCTAGATGGTTTCCTGGAGGATACCCTCTGCAAACACGGAACCACGAAGGTGCAGTTGGCCCTTGGAAGGTGGAAGGATGCCTCGGTCATTCTCCACTCTCTCTTAGTATACATCAGGGCTAACCACAAGGCCAAAATCTCTGGGCCTATCCATCTTCGTGTCCTGAAATTTCATAAATTGATGCGAGACCACATAAAGGCTTCTCGGGGTGTAGCTCCGTGAGCGCCTGTGGAAAGCAAAACTCCTGATTACCAATGGCTTTGAGCATCGGTACACTTAACGTGAATGGCTGTAAGGATGGGTTTCGCAGGTTCCAGGTACTCTCCTTTTTACAGAAGGGAAAGTATTCTGTGAGTTAACTGCAGGAAACCCATACCACTCCAGAGGCTGAAGCCAGCTGGCATTTGGAGTGGCGAGGCAGTGTCTTCTTTAGCCACCTCACTTCGTCATCTAGTGGGGTGGTGACCCTGTTCTCTGAGTCCTTTCAACCAGAGCTACTGCTTGCCAAAACTTTTGTTCCAGGTCGCCTATTGCATCTCAGGGTCCGGTACGAGGACTACACGTTTAATTTCCTGAACGTGTATGCTCCTGCCACACGACCCCTGAGAAGGCAGTTCTTCATCAGAATGTCTGAATACCTGGAGACAGTCGACGCGGACTAATACGTGGTGCTCGGGGGTGATTTTAACTGTACCCTCGAGGCTCGGAAAGACCGGAATGGTCCAGAGCCACACTCATGTTCTGCGTCGGCCTTGCGGGAGGTCATCACCCGCTACTCCTTAGTAGACGTCTGGCGAGAACAACATCCTGAGGCATCCACTGAGTTCACCCATGTTAGGGTGTTTAGGGGTGAATGGATGTCCTGGTCCCGGATCGACAGGCTGTATATTTCCAGCCACAGCCTGTCAAGAGCCCAGTCCAGTGCCATTAGGCTGGCGCCGTTTTCGGACCACAATTGTGCATCCGTGACGGTGACGCTGCTACCTGCAGCACCCTCGGCCGCATATTGGCACTTCAACAATACGTTGTTGGAGGACAAGGGGTTTACGACGTCGGTCCGAGACTTTTGGATGTCCTGGAGAGGTTGCAGGTCAGACTTTGCCACGTTAGAGCAGTGGTGGGACGTGGGCAAGGTTCATCTGCGCCTCGTGTGTCAGGAGTACACCAAAGGTGCCAGCGGGCGGCGCGATGCTGAGATCGAGGCCCTCAGGGAGGAGGTGCTCGATCTCGAGAAGTGGCCGTCTGTGGCAGGAGACAAATACCTGCAGAGTATGTACGTGGAGAGGAAGTGCGCTCTCCGGGACTTTGAAGATCGGAGAGCTCGGGGGGCGTATGTGCGATCCCGCATCCACTTCCTTCGGGAGATGGATTGCGGGTCGCGCCTCTTCTATGCGCTGGAGAAAAAGAGGGGAAACCGTAGACATATCACCTGCTTGGTGGCATAGGACGGTACCCATCTGACTGACCCGGAGAGCATCCGGGACAGAACCCGGAGATTGTATGTAAATCTTTTCTCTCCGGTGTCCATCCAGCCAGATAAATGCAGGGTCTTATCGGAGGGGCTTCACACGGTTGATGAGGATGGAAGGGAGCGGCTTGAGTTACCATTGACTCTGGCCGAGCTCTCTGATGCTTTCAATCTCATGTCCCGCATAAAAACACTGGGGCTAGACGGGCTGACTGTGGAGTTCTTCCGGTTTTTCTGGGAGATGCTGGGACCTGATTTCACCGAGGTCCTAGCCAAAGCCCTGGAGACCGGTGAGATGCCCCTTTCGTGTCGGCGGGCAATACTGTCTCTGCTGCCGAAGAAGGGAGATCTCCACCAGATCTCTAACTGGCAACCGGTCTCACTGCTCAACACGGACTATAAGATCGTAGCCAAAGCGCTTTCGCTGAGACTCAAGTCCGTGCTGGCAGAGGTAATTCACCCCGACCAGTCCTATACTGTCCCGGGTAGGACTATTCATGACAACATCTTTTTGGTCCGGGACGTGATGCACTACGCACAGAGGACTGGTCTATCACTCGCCTTCCTGTCCCTAGATCAAGAGAAGGCGTTTAACAGAGTGGATCACCGTTACCTTATGCAGACCCTGCAGGCGTTTGGCTTCGGCCCACAATTTGTGGGCTTTCTCCAGATGCTGTACGCCTCTGCAGAGTGTCTGGTGAAGATCAACTGGTCCCTGGCGGCACCTTTTGTGTTTGGTCGGGGAGTACGTCAAGGGTGCCCCCTGTCTGGGCAACTGTACGCGCTACTGTGGAGGAGGCTCACCGGGCTGGTGCTGCGGGAGCCCGACATGTGGGTAGTCCTGTCAGCTTATGCCGATGACGCGATCCTCGTGGCCCAGGACTTAGATGATCTAGAGCGGGCACAAGCATGCCAAGAGGTCTACACCGCGGCCTCTTCTGCTCGGATCAACTGGTCCAAGTGCTCTGGCATTTTGGTGGGTCCCTTACAAGGGAACTCCTTGCCCCCCCGCATTTCGGAATGTCTCGTGGGAGAGCGATACTCTCAAGTATCTGGGAGTCTACCTGTCTGCTGCGGAGGACCCGGCCCCAGAAAACTTCAGTGATCTTGAAGAACGGGTCATTGCTCATCTGGGGTCATGGGTGTATCTGTCGCGAATGCTTTCCCTTAGGGGAAGAACCCTGGTGATTAATCAGCTGGTGGCCAGTCAGTTATGGCACCAGCTGATAGCCATGGGTCCAACCCCCGAATTTATCAACAAGATCCAGAGGAGGTTGATGGATTTCCTCTGGATGGGGAAGCATTGGGTCTCTGCGGGAGTTGCGTGTCTCCCTTTGGAGGAAGGTGGACATGGAGTGGTGTGTGTCCGCTCCCAGTTACATACTTTCCGCCTCCAATACCTGCAGAGATACCTATTCGCTGATCCGTCTCCGCAGTGGTGCCAGCTGGCGACAAGTTTCTTTCGCCAGCTGCGCAATATGAGGTATGACCGGCAACTGTTTATCATCAGGCCCGAGGGTTTAGGTAGAGACCACTCAGTGCTGCCGGCATACTACCCGGACTTACTTAAGGCCTGGAAACTGGTCTCCGCGACCAGGAAGGAACAGGCGGCGGGGGTTGATTTCCTCGCTGAGCCCCTGCTGTATAATCCGGCAGTGGGGGCTCGGATGTTGGATTCACCCTCTATTTGCTGCAGGCTAATCCTGGCGCAGGTGACCAGAGTCGGGGATCTCCTGGACTTTGGGCGGCAAGACTGGGTTAGGGCAGAGGTGCTCGCGCCCCGTATGGTTCTGCGTACTGCCCGCGTCTCTCATCGTTTGATCCGGGAGATTAAAGATGCCATCCACCCCGACTCACGCACCTTCATTGTGGGGGTATTGCAGACCAGAGAGCCTTGTCAACCTATCAGGTTCAGCTCTCCGGATCTTTGCGTGGAACCAAAGCCACGGCAACCCCCTCGGGCTCTTCTCTCCCCCAACCTCAGTAGGTTGGGGGATATGTCCCCGGCATGTTTCCGCGGCATGCCGAGGAAAGTCCTGTATTCTCTAGTGCTCCATATAGTGCACTACCTCGCCCTTGTCACCCGCCCAGATACTATCTGGAGGCGGGTATTTCCTGCGAACAAGGGCGAGAGACCCCGGTGGAGGGAACTCTATTCATCCTTGGTTCCCCGTCCCGCCGGGGATTTGAGTTGGAGGGTCCTCCACGGTGCACTGAGCACAGGAGAGTATTTGGCACATTTCACGGAATCCCCCGCCGCCTGTCCTTTTGTGGCAAGCGGGAGTCCGTATATCACATTTATTCGAGTTGCGCCAGACTGCAGCCCCTCTTTTCCTTCTTGAGGAGCCTTCTCCTGCAGTTCTGGCTACACTTCTCCCCTCATCTTTTTATTTTTGGGTGCCCAGAGTCCCGGAACGATAAGCCTAGGGATCTCCTGGTCAACCTGCTCCTGGCATTGGCTAAAGTAGCCATTTGTAAAACCAGGAGGCAGTGTTTGGAGGGGGGGTCCCAACAAACATCGTGGTCATGTTCAGGGCGCTGGTGCACTCCCGTATTCGGGCAGAGTACTCGTACGCCGAGTCTACTGGGACGGTTTCAGAATTTGCCTCCCAGTGGGCATTAGGAGGGGTGCTCTGCTCGGTATCCCCCATCAAGGGATCTTTAGAGTTAACCCTTCTGCTTTAAGTGCACTTCAACAGTGCACTTGTTGGTCTTCTTTTGAATATTTGTTTGACTGGTTTTTCTTTGTTCTACTTGGCAACAAGTAGAATTGCTGTTCAACTGAATTGGCCGTCTTCGCCGGCCAATCAGTTTTATACCAGATCAAAATAGACCCACTTCTCTCTCTGCTCCTCCCCTCTCTGTCATTGGTGCACCTTCCTTTATAATCCTTGTCTGTCCACTTCTTTCCCGCTCTGCATAGTTCCTGTTTCCCTGTGTGTACCTGACCTATGCTGTGCTCTCTCTCCGTTCCTGTGTTTCCTGCTCCTGTGCTATCTTGGATTTCCCTGGCTTTGACCCCTGCTTGTCCTGGACTACTCTGCTCTCTGGTATCCCTGTTAACCCTGCTACGCACACTACCTTGCTTACCTTTGGCTTCCTAGGACCTGGCTTACCCACTGACAACTCTACACTCTGGACTCCCGAACATTGGCAAACGGACATGACTACTCTTACGGACATTCCCAAGCATTGCAAGTATACTCTAACAACTCTTCCAACAGGCCCAGCAATGCTATACCACACTCCGGGCTTGCTCCCACTGCTGTCGGTGTGTGGTATCATACCGTTCCCACCTCATTACTGGGGTCTAGCTTGGTCTGCGGGCATACAGGCGTGACAAGGGGGCCTTTTTTCCACACATGCGCACTCGTACTACACATCACGCCAAATTCCGCACACATGCGGAGGCGATTTTGCAGTGAGTGCCACGGAGTTAGTCCCAGCGCGTGGTACTGCTACGAGAGGAATTAATATCGCCCCCTTGCCTGACTACTAGTGGAGCCGATATGATGAGGATTTCGTTCGACCTGGACAACGAACTAACGTAAGTTGTCTATTATACAATATACTATATCCTTACCTTGGTGCGCTCCTGTGCTTTCTTTCTTGGTTGTCTGGTTCGCCGATGGAGTATTCCACCGGAGTTCATGTTTGAAGTGAGGGGAGACACTTCGAGCCACAGGAGCTGCAAGAGGAAGGAGGGGAATTATTTTCTGCCACCATAGGAAGCAAGAGCACGGACTGAACATTCTTTGACTTATTATTAAAGGACCTGTTTTTTTTCCGGGCAGTATGGATTTAACTGCATATTTTGCCCACTAATACCCTAAAATGCAATTAAGAAAGATCCTGTATCTGTTTATCTCACTTTTTTGTTGTTATGCCTCTGACCTAGCTCATCTTACTTGTAAAAATATTTCATTGTTAGAAATGCCTCAGATCTCTCTAATAGGAAATGCTAAATGTTGGCATCTATGAGCTTTCATAATTGGTTTCATGTTTTGTGCCAGAATCTGTATATGTTGTTTTTCCTTTTCCTCCTTCTCCTCAGATGGTAATAACTGGAAGGCTACTTATTTTGTGTGCATTTTCCCCCTTTCTGCTGCTCACTCTGTGGCAAGTCATGCCAACAGCCTTACAGTATGAGCAGTGCAAGGGTAAGCAAACTATTGGAGCAGTGCAGAGAGGGAGGCCAGGGTACAGTATAGCTACCTCAGCAACCAAGGTGCTATGCTTTACTTTTCTTAGTAAATCCTGGTCCCTACAGGGAGGTAAGGGGATACATCCATTTACAGGCCCTAGTTAAGTAACTTATTCCATGTTACTTATTTCATGTTGCAAGTCACCTAGGATGGTGATTGGCTAATTTATGATTTCCAGAATGTACTGAAAAGGTCAACCTTAAAGGGGATAATTTAGTAGAAAGGGCTTCTCTCATCCTGACGAGCTGCAGGGATAGGGGAAAGGTTTTATATATATATACAGTTAGGTCCGGAAATAATTGGACACTGACACAATTTTCATAATTTTGGCTCTGTACGCCACCACATGGGATTTGAAATGAAACAACCGAGATGCCATAGAGTTGCAGACTTTCAGCTTTAATTCAAGGGGTTGAACAAAAATATTGTATGAAACGTTTAGGAATTGCAACCATTTTCATACACAGTCTCCTTATTTCAGGGGCTCAAAAGTAATTGCACAATTTAACACAATCATAAATAAAATGGTCATTTTTAATACTTTGTCGAGAATCCTTTGCAGGCAATGACTGCTTGAATTCTGGAACACATGGACATCACCAAACGCTTGGTTACCTCCTTTGTGATGCTTTGCCAGGCCTTTATTGCAGCTGTCTTCAGTTGTTGTTTGTTCATGGGTTTTTCTGCCTTAAGTTTTGTCTTCAGCAAGTGAAATGCATGCTCGATCGGGTTGAGATCAGGTGATTGACTCGGCCATTGCAGAATATTCCACTTCTTTGCCTTAAAAAACTCCTGGGTTGCTTTCGCAGTATGTTTTGGGTCATTGTCCATCTGTAAAGTGAAGCGCCGTCCAATCAACTTCGCTGAATTTGGCTGAATCTGAGCAGACAATATATCCCTATACACTTCAGAATTCATCCGGCTGCTTCTGTCTTCTGTCACATCATCAACAAGCACTAGTGACCCAGTGCCATTGTAAGCCATGCATGCCCACGCCATCACACTGCCCCCACCGTGTTTTACAGATGATGTGGTATGCTTTGGATCATGAGCCGTTCCAAGCCTTCTCCATACTTTTTTCTTCCCATCATTCTGGTACAGGTTGATCTTAGTTTCATCTGTCCAAAGAATGCACTTCCAAAACTGGGCTGGCATTTTTAGATATTGTTTGGCAAAGTCTAATCTGGCCTTTGTATTCTTGAGGCTTATGAATGATTTGCACCTTGTGGTGAACCCTCTGTATTTGCTACTCTTTATGGTAGACTTGGATAATGATATGCCTACCTCCTGGAGAGTGTTCTTCACTTGGCTGGATGTTGTGAAGGGGTTTTTCTTCACCATGGAAAGGATCCTACGATCATCCACCACTGTTGTCTTCCGTGGACGTCCAGACCTTTTTGTTTTGCAGAGCTCACCAGTGCGTTATTTCTTTCTCAGAATGTACCAAACTGTTGATTTGGCCACTCCTAATGTTCCTGCTATCTCTCTGATGGATTTTCTTTTTTTTTTGCAGCCTAAGGATGCCCTGTTTCACTTGCATTGAGAGCTCCTTTGACCGCATGTTGTGGATTCACAGCAACAGCTTCCAAATGCGAATGCCACACCTGGAATCAACTCCAAACCTTTTACCTGCTTAATTGATAATGAAATAATGAAGGAATAGCCCACACCTGTCCATGAAACTGCTTTTGAGTCAATTGTCCAATTACTTTTGGTTCCTTGAAAAAGAGGGGGCTACATTTTAAAGAGATGTAATTCCTAAACCCTTTCTCCAATTTGGATGTGAAAACCCTCAAATTAAAGCTGATAGACTGCACTTTAAGCCCATATTCATTATTTAACTGTAACATGAATTTATTTTGGTAAACAGCTGAAATAACAAAACTTGTATCAGTGTCCAATTATTTCCGGACCTAACTGTATATAAATTATGTTGTCACTTTTTTACCCACAATAACTTAACTAAGTGTGGTGAACCCTATCCTAAGCTTCATTTTGCAAAGCCAGTATAACCAACCCCACACTGATGAGACACATCAAAACGGCTGTCTGTGGGTGGGTTTACTGTCTATGCATCTTAACCCAGGCTATGCTCAAAGCTGTGAAATGCAGCAAGCAAAAGCTTACAGGGGACCATGTTATATGGTTTTAAGCAAAAGGTGGCACTGTGTGCTCATTAGCATGTAATTTCCCAGAATCCCTTGCTGCAGTGGAAGCACTGTGCGCTGGGTGATAATGGTGATAATGGTGATAATGGTGATAATTGTGATAATGGTGAAAGGCAGGGATGCAGCCCTGTCTAAGACATGCACATGAGCATACAGTAATATTTCCATTTGCTATATGCTTTACTGCGGAGGGTTTTTGTCACTTTTTTTACCCACCATAACTTAACTGTGTATAAATATATTTAGATATATATATATATATAGATATATAGATAGTCAGGTATGGAGATTAGCACTCACGTTTTGATGCAAGAGGCAAATGCTTGTCCTATAGGTAGTATGTAGACATATGCTGACCAGGAGATCCTGATAGCCAAAAGAAGACAGCACACTGCAATGTTGATATCAAAAAAGTGTATTACGTGACACAGGGCCGTCAACGTTTCGGTCCTCCCAACAGGACCTTCCTCAGGGCAGTGCACCTCAGACTGACACAAGCACCCATATATACCCCTTAACACATACTAAAAACATCTGACAACAATCAAGAAAATCCAAATTGCAATCCCAGATACAGCCCACATTGCTTAACAGCCAATCCAACATACTGACACTGGCTAGCACCAATGAAATAGCCTGATCTACACACAAGTGCAATTAGTCACATGTTAAGTAGTGACATCACAGTACCTCCTATCTAAGTAACCATGACTACATAAAGCATACCGTTATATTTAAATGCACATGAATGGTTAAATTGCACATGAAAGGTAGAAATACATATAAAGTGATGTCCATAGCGGCTGCTTGCCCTCAGTACTGTAGATGCATGCTAAAGATACTATTATACTTTCCCATAAAAGCATACCTTAGTGTAGATGGTCCTAGAGAACGGACAACCTGTCTGATAAGCAACAATCAGGTGGGAACGGCCAGTTAGCAGTATCTCACATTCTGGCAGCGCGTACGTTTGAACTGATCGCTTGCCTGACCTGTTGTATAAGGAGGGAGGGTAATATACACGTGTTGTGTTCCCTAGAGTTCTTCCGTGCATGCGCAGTGCGTCCCTGACAACCCTGATCACTTGCCTGACCTGTTGCGAAGGGAGGGAGGGTAATACTCACGCGATGCGTTCCCTAGTAATATTCCGCGCATGCGCAGTGCGTCCCTAGCAACCCGATCGCTTCCTAGACTACTGTATGTGAGGGTGCGCGCGTATCTGTGCTAATGCGCATGCGCAACGCTGCGCTAGTGGCGCAAGCAGTGAAATCCAAAAAATGGATGCGTATGTACCCTGGTAATATGTCAGCGTCTGAAACAGACCTAAAGAGGACATGAACATGATAAAGATAACTGTTACTGTCTTACCTTGAGCACAGATAATGGCAACACAGTACACCCAGTGGCCAAAGGTTGGATACGTACAGTACAGTGATGAAACTAAGAACAAACCAATAATAAAATCATTTAAAAGCAGGAGTCTGATGTCTGTATATTTAAGACTGTAATCTAGATGGAACCTACATATATCCTACATACATGAAGCCCTACCAGGTAGTATGTTGGTGCAGTAACCATGATTAATATAATGGGCTAATAGAATATGTAATATGCAAATGTACCACATGCATACCAGAAAGTGGCGAATCAGTGCATGTAGTACCAAAAATCTATCCACATATATTTTTGGTTACAGTGGAGATCTATCCACATACACCCGGCTGTTAATTGTGTGTTGTTCTAAAACTTTGGACACCAAGTGTAGCAGAACACCCAAAAGTGAATGAAGTGAGTAAAACATACAGGGAAAGGGGATGGAGGAAATCGGTATTGCGTATAGTGTACAGAAACATATTAAGATAGTATACCAGAAAAACTGATGAATAATCACTATATACAACAACTTTACAGAAAACAGCCTAACTTTAGATCTTCATTTAGTCCATGAGGGGAGATGGTCTTAAGTTCATATATTAGTCTTGCCTCTTGTTGCAGAAGCAGCTTATTTCTATCGCCCCCTCTAGGTGGTGGTTGCACCTGTAGTATGGGCATACACCGCAATGTTGCTAATGAGTGCCGCAGTTCCTTGAAATGTCTGGCAACCGGCAGGTATTTAAGCTCACTCTGCTCGTCCGTGCTGTTCAATGCTTTTCTGATCGTGGATCGATGGATAGCTATTCTCTCCTTGAGCATGCGTGATGTTTTACCCACGTAGCGTAGCCCGCAAGGGCACGTGATCATATACACGACAAAACGAGACTCACAATTTAGGAAATTCTTGATCTTGATCGGAACCCCACTGTGCGGGTGGGTATAACTTGCACCCATTTGCATGAAACTGCAGTTAGTGCAGCCATGACACTTGTATGAGCCTGGTTTTCTTTCAAGCCAGGTTTTAGGATGTCTATACTTATCCACTGGGTCCGCCTGCGTCAACATATCTCCTAGGTTGCGTCCTCGCTTGTAGCAGAACAGCGGTGGGTCTTTACAGATTTTGCCAATTTTGTTGTCATTTGCTAAGATTTGCCAGTTCTTATGTATACTGCGCTTAATGCGGTTGGATGCCGTACAGAAAGTGCTGATGAAGTGGCAACGTTGCTCAGTAGATTTGTTGGTGATCAGTCGCAGCAGAGATTGTCTATCGAGGCTCCTTACTTTGATCAGGGCCTCACTGATGTCTTTATGGTCATAACCCCTGTCTTGGAAGCGTGCCGCCATCGCTGAGAGTGCTGGTTCTAATTCATCCGGATTGGAAATTATTCTTTTTACTCGAAGTAACTGAGAAAAGGGGAGACCCCTCTTGAGTGGTGTTGGGTGGTGGCTAGTGGCATACAATAGCGTGTTTCTGTCTGTATCCTTGTGATACAGCCTTGTGGCCAAGCCCCCACCTGATTTATAGACGATGGTGTCCAAAAATGAAATCTCAGATTGGCTGAACTGTGCTGTGAATCTGATGGTAGATGGAATATGATTCAAGTATTCAATGAATTCTAACAGCGCAGTCTCTGGTCCATCCCATATAAGAAAGATGTCGTCTATGTATCTCAGATACTTCTTAATGCATACTGCGTGTGGGGCATCATGTAGGATGTGTGTGTGTTCATATACATCCATGAATAAGTTCGCGTACGCAGGGGCCATATTGTCTGTGGGTGGGTTTACTGTCTATGCATCTTAACCCAGGCTATGCTCAAAGCTGTGAAATGCAGCAAGCAAAAGCTTACAGGGGACCATGTTATATGGTTTTAAGCAAAAGGTGGCACTGTGTGCTCATTAGCATGTAATTTCCCAGAATCCCTTGCTGCAGTGGAAGCACTGTGCGCTGGGTGATAATGGTGATAATGGTGATAATGGTGATAATGGTGATAATGGTGATAATGGTGAAAGGCAGGGACGCAGCCCTGTCTAAGACATGCACATGAGCATACAGTAATATTTCCATTTGCTATATGCTTTACTGCGGATGGTTTTTGTCACTTTTTTTACCCACCATAACTTAACTGTGTATAAATATATTTAGATATATATAGATAGATATATAGATAGTCAGGTATGGAGATTAGCACTCACGTTTTGATGCAAGAGGCAAATGCTTGTCCTATAGGTAGTATGTAGACATATGCTGACCAGGAGATCCTGATAGCCAAAAGAAGACAGCACACTGCAATGTTGATATCAAAAAAGTGTATTACGTGACACAGGGCCGTCAACGTTTCGGTCCTCCCAACAGGACCTTCCTCAGGGCAGTGCACCTCAGACTGACACAAGCACCCATATATACCCCTTAACACATACTAAAAACATCTGACAACAATCAAGAAAATCCAAATTGCAATCCCAGATACAGCCCACATTGCTTAACAGCCAATCCAACATACTGACACTGGCTAGCACCAATGAAATAGCCTGATCTACACACAAGTGCAATTAGTCACATGTTAAGTAGTGACATCACAGTACCTCCTATCTAAGTAACCATGACTACATAAAGCATACCGTTATATTTAAATGCACATGAATGGTTAAATTGCACATGAAAGGTAGAAATACATATAAAGTGATGTCCATAGCGGCTGCTTGCCCTCAGTACTGTAGATGCATGCTAAAGATACTATTATACTTTCCCATAAAAGCATACCTTAGTGTAGATGGTCCTAGAGAACGGACAACCTGTCTGATAAGCAACAATCAGGTGGGAACGGCCAGTTAGCAGTATCTCACATTCTGGCAGCGCGTACGTTTGAACTGATCGCTTGCCTGACCTGTTGTATAAGGAGGGAGGGTAATATACACGTGTTGTGTTCCCTAGAGTTCTTCCGTGCATGCGCAGTGCGTCCCTGACAACCCTGATCACTTGCCTGACCTGTTGCGAAGGGAGGGAGGGTAATACTCACGCGATGCGTTCCCTAGTAATATTCCGCGCATGCGCAGTGCGTCCCTAGCAACCCGATCGCTTCCTAGACTACTGTATGTGAGGGTGCGCGCGTATCTGTGCTAATGCGCATGCGCAACGCTGCGCTAGTGGCGCAAGCAGTGAAATCCAAAAAATGGATGCGTATGTACCCTGGTAATATGTCAGCGTCTGAAACAGACCTAAAGAGGACATGAACATGATAAAGATAACTGTTACTGTCTTACCTTGAGCACAGATAATGGCAACACAGTACACCCAGTGGCCAAAGGTTGGATACGTACAGTACAGTGATGAAACTAAGAACAAACCAATAATAAAATCATTTAAAAGCAGGAGTCAGATGTCTGTATATTTAAGACTGTAATCTAGATGGAACCTACATATATCCTACATACATGAAGCCCTACCAGGTAGTATGTTGGTGCAGTAACCATGATTAATATAATGGGCTAATAGAATATGTAATATGCAAATGTACCACATGCATACCAGAAAGTGGCGAATCAGTGCCTGTAGTACCAAAAATCTATCCACATATATTGTTGGTTACAGTGGAGATCTATCCACATACACCCGGCTGTTAATTGTGTGTTGTTCTAAAACTTTGGACACCAAGTGTAGCAGAACACCCAAAAGTGAATGAAGTGAGTAAAACATACAGGGAAAGGGGATGGAGGAAATCGGTATTGCGTATAGTGTACAGTAACATATTAAGATAGTATACCAGAAAAACTGATGAATAATCACTATATACAACAACTTTACAGAAAACAGCCTAACTTTAGATCTTCATTTAGTCCATGAGGGGAGATGGTCTTAAGTTCATATATTAGTCTTGCCTCTTGTTGCAGAAGCAGCTTATTTCTATCGCCCCCTCTAGGTGGTGGTTGCACCTGTAGTATGGGCATACACCACAATGTTGCTAATGAGTGCCGCAGTTCCTTGAAATGTCTGGCAACCGGCAGGTATTTAAGCTCACTCTGCTCGTCCATGCTGTTCAATGCTTTTCTGATCGTGGATCGATGGATAGCTATTCTCTCCTTGAGCATGCGTGATGTTTTACCCACGTAGCGTAGCCCGCAAGGGCACGTGATCATATACACGACAAAACGAGATATATACACACACACACACACACTCTCACACACACACACACACACAGACACACACACACACACACAGTGGGAACACTGTATGCTAGGTGATAATGGTTGAGAGGCAGGGTTGCAGACCTTTCTAAGACATGTGAATGTGCTCACAAGTTATTTTCTTTATTGGCTATATGCTAACGGGGGAGGCTTTCTGTTGCCTTTTTCACCCTCCACAACTTAAAATGTATATGGTAAACCTACCCAGCCTAGAAATATTTCAAAGCAAGTATAGACCAACCTCACACTGATGATACCCATCAAGGTTGAAACATGTCTGTGAGTGGTCTGTACTTGCATTGCTAGTCCCATGCTGTGCTTAAAATCTGTGTGAACGGCGATGCATCAGATTAAATGGGCTCCATGTTAATGGATATTCCAGGCAAAAGGTGACACATTGTGTGCTCATTTGCATGTCATTTCCCCGAATCCCTTGCTGCAGTGGGAACACTGTATGCTAGGTGATAATGGTTTAAAGGCAGGGTTGCAGACCTGTCTAAAACATGTGAATATGCTCACAAGTGATATTCTTTATTGGCTATATGCTAACGGTGGAGGTTTTCTGTCCCACAATAATTTAAAATATATAGGGTATCTCCAGGCCTCCTTGCCTTGTATAGGGGTAGCAACCGATATATGTTTTTCTAGTTAGGGCAAGTCTCCCAGTGTAAGGGCCATTCAGACACTAAGGGCCTCATTCAGAGAGGGTTGAAAAAAATATTGCCAGGGAATTAAAAATGACTTTTTTTGGGTGTTGCTATCACGGTATTCATAAAGGCTTGATTACCAGTAATAGCATAATTCCCAAAACGGGCGAGTTGCTGCCAGCGAGAGCATCGAGCCTCTGAAAAGGCCTAAACAGGCGATTCATTTCTGCTGCAGAGAGAGCGGCTCTGAGAGAGCCGCCTCTCCCAGCTGAAATGTCGCCCAAAAATTATTTATTTAAATATACATTTCTTTAATAGTGTAGAGGTGCAGGGGGTCTCCGGAGCTGAACCACGTTGGTTTTATGTCCTGGGACCCCCTGCTTCCCGAGATACAGGCCTCTTTATGGGGTGCCGGTATCTCCTATGCAAGGAAATGTCCCGGTCACGTGACGCGGGACATTTCAATGCAGAGGGTTACTGGCACCCCATAAAGATGCCTGTACCTCGGGAAGCAGGGGGTCCCCGGACATAAAACCAACGTGGTTAAGCTCCGGAGACCCCCTGCACCTCTACACTATTAAAGAAATGTATATTAATAAAAATTTTAAAAAACATTAAAACCCCCCCCCCCCCCCCCGCCCAAACGCATACGGTACAGTAATGGGCCAAATAACTATTATCCAGATATGGATAATAGATTATTTGCCCATTATTATACACTGCATTAGCATACAAAAATAAAGTAAATAAATACAGTTATATTTACTACAACAGCAGGTCCCTCTGTCCTCCGTAGCAAGAAAGCATATACAGTATACAGTAAATAATAAAGACATTCTAATGGCCCCTAACCCCTTATTCACCTTAGCGGTTACTAACTGCTATAGTCATTAAGGGGTTAACCCACCCTGACCCGATACAAACCCGGGAGGCCTAAGCACCCACCCCTGACTGACTATACCCACCCTGTACCCATTGAGTAGTATAGTGGTACATCATGCCAATATAATAATAATATGGGCATGATAAGCCTCTATAGCACTCAATTGACACCCTAATGACAATACATTAATACACAAGACACACAATAATAAAACATAAGTAAACTCCAAAAAAAACACACTTCACTAAATATAAACAGTAGCCAGCTAATCCAATGAATACAAGCAGTAACAACATCAACAATGAATTAATTAAACCATTACCCAATCAAATCAATTAATTCCTAAACCTACTCAAAATGAATAGTAACACTAACCAATCCAAACAATGAATTAGTCCAACATTAATGAATGTAACCATTAAAAGACAAATAAATAAATTCAAACAATCTCTGAAGTAACCATAAAACACATTAGCTAACATAATATAACATTAAGTACAAGCGAACACCAATCGCAAACCTTTTATTACATTAAGCATGAACAAACAAACAATCACATCCACATAATAAACTGCAATGAAAAAAAGCAACAGCAATAACAAGCGAGAAATGCCCCCCAAATATTGGCATAATAATGTATTAATCTGTACCCTAAAGAGGTACAGATTAATATATTATGAGTCAATGTGCCTTCCCCAAAAAATCAAAAAACACATCCAAAGAATAAACCTGTAAAAAGAGACATTTACAAACATTGAATATATTACTTACCATTAGAAGCGGTGGCCCTCCGACTCCCGGGGTAACAGGAAGCTCACGTACCTTGAAGCCCTCCAACAGCATACGATGCCATCCGCCATGAGGATCCAGATCAGGTACCCCAATCTTCTTTTTTCTTTCCTTAATCACCTTCTTCTATCTTCATCTGTAACCATTTCCTGATCTTATTTATCTTCTTTTTTCATCTGTCAATCCAAAATACCCGATGTTAAATCCCAATCGACTAGTTTCCTGCACCCTTTAACCAGTGTCAGGATGACCCCGCTTCACAATATCGAAAGCAGTAATCCCTCCTGGGATCTTACCTTATCCGCAGTCCCTCAATGTCCAGGTACCCTTATTCCCGCAATGTTATATGTTGGAGGGGAGGTGTTCCCTACCTGTCTTGTGGGTTTGCGGGGAATCCAATGTCTCCTGTGTGAAGCTTGAGAGTCAGATCTGGAAGAAAGCAGTATAGGTTATTTCGGTGTAGGTATAGGGCAGTTAAGATAAATAGGGTAAATAAGATATCCAGATCCAGAGTATGAGACAGAGAAAGTGTGAGAGAGAGACAGACAGAGAGAGTGTGAGAGAGAAACAGACAGAGAGAGTGTGGGTGAGAGACAGAGAGACAGAGACAGAGAGAGAGAGAGAGAAACAGAGAGAAACAGAGAGAGACAGAGAGAGACAGAGAGAGACAGAGAGAGACAGAGACTCTCTCTCACCCACATGCCCTCTTATCCACCCACATCCGACACACACACACACACAGCATCACACACACATACCACACCACACACACACCTCACACACACACACACCACTCTCTCTCCACTCACACACACCTACCTCACACACACCACATCACAACACGACTACACGCACACACACACCGTGGACACACACACACCACACACACTCTCTCTCTCTCTCTCACACACATACACACACACTCTCTCACTCACACACAACACTCTCTCTCACACCACACACAACACAACACAAACACACCACACACACACACACACACATACACATAACTCACCACCACATACACACACCCCATACACACATACACACACAAACACTACAAAAAATAGCTCTAAGTGTGACCGTTGTCCGGGTGTCCCACTCCCATCAAGTGTATGTTGGAAGCTATCGGGGCCTGTGGGCACATCGGGGTATGTGGGGACTGCGGGCATCTGATGGTATAAGGCGGGGCCATTGGGGGCCCTGTGGGGCACCTTGGGGTTTGCTGGGGCCTTTAGGGGACATTGGGGGTATGTAGGGTGACATATCGGGGTATTTGTGAGACATCAGGGAATATGTGGAACAACGGGGGGTATATGGGACATTGGGGGTAGGCCGGTGGACATTGGGGGCCTCATAGGGCGCTCGTCTGGCTGCATGACTGATGTCACGATGGGGGATGAGAGAAAACGCTGCCTCAGAGAGGGGGGTGGAGGAGAAAGCACTGGCTCAGGGGAGCCGATGCGGTGAGTTAATCTCCTGCAGCAACAGACGCGCCTTCCGCTTTTTTTTTTTCTCCTTCAGTGCAGATAGACAGAGAGAGATACAGAGAGAGATACAGAGAGAGAAGAGCGAGATAGAACAGCGAGAGAGCGAAGCAGAGAGGCCAGAGAGAACGAGAGAGAGACATAGATGAGACAGACTAGAGAAGAGACACAGAACAAGGGAACACAGAGATAGAAACAGAGAGTAAGACCAGAGAGATAGAGAGAGAAATACGAGATAGATAGAAAATACATCTGATGAGACACAGCATAGAGAGACAAACACACAACCATAAGAGAGACAACACACACACAACGGATAGAGAATTACACAAGCACCCATAGCGAGGTGCAGAACGAAACAGAACAAGAGCGGCTGCAGAGAAAGCGACACGAGAGAGAGATAAGAAGTAAAGAGCAACAGTGAGTAGATTTTTAGTATACAGCACAGAAGAGGCGTGTGATTACAGAGTAGTGTAAAGATCTAGGGAGCAGAAGAGAGAAGAGATGGACAGAGAGTATGTGGAACAGAGAGAGAGTACATGAGAGATAGATGAAGTAAAGAGTCACCTGCATTCATTCCACCCCCACCAACACACTCTCTCTAACACACCCCTGCAATAACACCATAATCACACCAACACACCCACCCACCCCACACACGACCACACCCACCACACACACACCCACACACACCCTCCCGCACACCCGCCGCACACACCTCACCACCCACCCAGGCCAGCCCACCCCCAGCCACCGCCCCACCTCCCCCCCGACGCCACCCGACACACCCACACATACACACCACTCACACAACCGCACACGCATCATAACCACACACACACATCACAACACACACACACCAACACACTCCCACAAGCCACCACACCCAACACTCATCACACCACACACACACACACCCACCACACACACACCACACACATCCCCACCCACGCTCCTACAAATCAATCAGCGTTCTATAAGTTATGCATGACTAAAGAACATTTCCAGTATTCCAAGCGTATAATAGTGGGTGGTGGGACAATAGATTAACGTAATCCAAGTGGGGTAGTGTATAATGATTGTACGTATAATGGTAAACAGTTTCACACGAGGATGTGGGGGATTGTGACATCTCTTCTCAGGCCTGTGCAGGTTTGAATACTAGTGTGCCAGGCCAAGATCTCTGTTGGTTTCATCCTCCTCCCAGGAGGATCGCTCTTTTTTTGGTTCGCCCTCTATATTATTAAAGTTCTGGATAAGTGTCATGAGTTTCTCTTCATGGTGGCACTCCTCACTGCACCAGAATATTGTGCGCTAACGCACAGGATTGTGTTTTTCACACTCTTCTACCTCTCACACTCCTACCCTCGCTCACTATCTTTTTGCACCATTCTCATCTCCCGGGCTTCCCAGTTTTTGTCTGTGTCTGCTGTTTCTATTTCTAGGCTGTGGGCCACTTATTCTGCTGTACTGGACCAGGGTCGTCTCTTTTTTGGTCTTTTACCTTCAGTGGATAGGGTGCCAGAGTGTAATTCTCTCTGTAGCTGTGGTAGCGGGGGAATTTAAACAGCAGCACGTGTGCTGCTTGGGCCAATCGCCAAGGGGCAATGTTGGGTCGCCCCCGGTGACCGAGCCACTGGGTTTGTCGAACATTGGGTATATATGTATACTGTATATTAAAGAGATATGATATAAGCTCAGGTATAGGAACAAATGAATACAATGTTAAAAATAACAAATACGATGTACCTAAGTGTCTAACAAGACATAGCAATCAATTTTGCTTCCAGAGTCATTTTAAAGGTTGAATGTTCCATGTAGACAAATGGATAGAAAAACAATGAATATGACATTGCAAAACAGCATTGTGGGATGAAATTCCGGTACCGCAATCAGTATGGTATCGGTCTATATGTATATATATATATATGTATTGTGATACAATCACTATCTCTTGGTCATGGAATAGTGCAGCTAGTGGACTATCCAGCGTGCAGGAGGTTAAAGTCCTCTGTAGAAGCTTGCTACAGCTGCAACTAATTGAGCAGGCTGGACTTCTGATTGCACAGGGCATTAAAAGTCAGGAAATGGTTTGCTCAGAGAGTTTCTGTTTTTCCCCAGAGAAGAAGAGGAGAGAGAGAAAGTTCCCACCAGCTTTGAAGCTGGCTAGCCATGTCCCCTAGGCAGTTGGATGGTGGTCGCGGAGCCTGCTGGGACTGCCTGGGTTTTAATCCCAGGAAGAAGAATGAAGGATGCAAAAATGCGCTGAAGCAGTGATGTCCTGTCCATAACTTGGAAATACAGAGAAGAGGGATTCTCAGAACTTTTGTAGGGTCCAGACTGAATTACCGGGAGCCCCAACAGAAACAGATAAGTGATAAACATTATATTGTTATTATTGTGCCTAGAGACTGTGTATAATGTTTTTATATAATAGTACATGTTTTGGAGTGGTAACCAGCTTAGCTGACCACCCAGTTATAAATGGCTGGAGCTGTTTAGTCAGTCTTCTATGAAGCAGTAGATGTTTATTTTATGATGTTTATTATATGACATTGCAAAACAGCATTGTGGGATGAAATTCCGGTACCGCAATCAGTATGGTATCGGTCTATATGTATATATATGTATTGTGATACAATCACTATCTCTTCGTCATGGAATAGTGCAGCTAGTGGACTATCCAGCGTGCAGGAGGTTAAAGTCCTCTGTAGAAGCTTGCTACAGCTGCAACTAATTGAGCAGGCTGGACTTCTGATTGCACAGAACATTAAAAGTCAGGAAATGGTTTGCTCAGAGAGTTACTGTTTTTTCCCAGAGAAGAAGAGGAGAGAGAGAAAGTTCCCACCAGCTGGGAATCTGGCTAGCCATGTCCCCTAGGCAGTTGGATGGTGGTCGCGGAGCCTGCTGGGACTACCTGGGTTTTAATCCCAGGAAGAAGAATGAAGGATGCAAAAATGCGCTGAAGCAGGGATGTCCTGTCCATAACTTGGAACTACAGAGAAGAGGGATTCTCAGAACTTTTGTAGGGTCCAGACAGAATTACCGGGAGCCCCAACAGAAACAGATAAGTGATAAACATGATATTGTTATTATTGTGCCTAGAGACTGTGTATAATGTTTATATATAATAGTACATGTTTTGGGGTGGTAACCAGCTTAGCTGACCACCCAGTTATAAATGGCTGGAGCTGTTTAGTCAGTCTTCTATGAAGCAGTTCTACAAAAAATGCAATGACCCGGCGCTTCAGGCTACAACAATACCCCAGTCCAATGATTAGTCCATATAGATATGGAAATTCTTTTCAATATTCCAGCTGATGGAGCGATGGTGATCCAATTGCTGGCTGCTGGTTCCGAACTCCTCCTAGTATGTAATGGACAAAAAGGAAAAGTAACCATTTGCGCAGCCACTAGAATCCATGAATAACTCCAGCAACAGATTTAAAGTAATGAACTGTGCTATGCTGTGTTTGTTTGTTCCTTTGAGACATCTGTGGCTTGTAACCTCTTGTCTTTCCAATATCACGAATCCCACGTGTGTGTTTTTAGCTCGAGCTCCAGTTGTTTCGGTCTGTTGGCACAGCATACCACTTGGTCATATTTCCCATGTTGTTCCCAGAAAGGAAATACATGAAAGATGAGTGGTGCAATTGATAAAATTATGTAAACAAAATAAAAAATCGCCACGCTTACTCACATAAACCATGGCTGTATAGAAAACAGCTACAAACGTCCGTCGCGCTTGAATACATCAGGTAGCGGCTCTGGAGGAATGGGCGCTATTGTTGTTTGCAAACCCCTGAAGTGGGCGTTCTAACTCGCCAGTAGTTACTCTGAGAGATTCGCCCCCTCATATTTGCTATAGCTTCCTCTATCTCAGCTTGAGGTGGCCAGCACTGCACGAATGTGTTTAGCTTTAACATCTGTTGTGGAGTTATTTATGGATTCCTTGTGGCTGCGCAAGTTCTTTTTTCCTTTTTGGCCCATTACATACTAGGAGGAGTTCGGAACCAGCAGCCAGCAATTGGATCACCATTGCTCCATCAGCTGGAATATTGAAAAGAACTTTCCATATCTATATGGACTAATCATTGGACTGGGGTATTGTTGTAGCCTGAAGCGCCGGGTCATTGCATTTTTTGTAGAATTGTTTGTAACGAGTTTGTGAGGAATTTGTTTGGCAGAGACCCCGTGGCAGCTTTCACTTAGCAATAAGCATATTATTCACATATTGTATTTACACTTTATATATTTATTTATTTTTGCGCTGAGTTATAGGTTATATCTTTTTCTAGTTTATCATTCTATGAAGCAGTAGATGTTTATTTTATGATTTTTTTTTGCCTTCAAGGAACGGTGGGCCTGTTTTGTATTATTTAACCCCTGTAAATAAACCCTGTGTAAAGGAGTACAGTGTTTCCTGCCTTAATACAGGACCTAAGAATCTGCAACGTGATGCAGACATCACAGTATATATGTATATATGCCTCTATTTAAAATAAAATGTTTTGTAACATTGTTTGAACCAGAAAACCCCCAGGTGGCACTCTCTATGCTCAGTGATTACAATCAGTGATTACAGTGAATATAATGTGAATACATTTGGGCTAAAAATTCAGCCTCCACAGAAGTGTACAAAAACAAATGATGATATTTATAAGTGAATAAATACCAGGAGGCTAAGAGTTAAGCTCCACAAAGTGCAAGTGAAAAACTGAATAAATGTATACTATACTCCTCCACTCAACCATTAGCAATAGAGACAAGTTCCCATTGTCTCTTTTAAACGAATTCTCCAAATACAGGTGAGCAGGGGACTGTATCCAGGGAGAAAAAGAAACTGCATACAGTAGGGCAATATTGAAGTGTGATGCTCTCCAAATGTTATACTAACAGTGGAGTGGTGTAATCAAACATTTCCAAAATCAGCAGCAATTCTGTAGATGATTTCTCAGAAAAAAAAGCGGTACAGAAATAGTGCTGGCGGTATATGATATACAAATACACTTTATGGTAAAAAAAAAAACCCTCTGTATTCGAGGCTTACATGAAATAATATCTTTTGTGCATAAAGACAGATCTTTAAGTAATTCCCAGGGGGTAGGGCGAGTCTCAAGCCGGTTCTCGTTGCTCCAATCAGCAATTGAAGGAGTAGCTTCTATCCATCTCTTCTCTCTGCTAAATGAGTCACTGGTTGGCTGTACTACTCTATGAATTTCACTGTAACACGCAGCTTTGTCAGGAGTCATAGCCCCACCTACATCTACACATCTATATAGCCCAACGACAATTGCAAAACTCAGATGTGATTTAACACATATGGGGCCTATGCAGAGAGTTGCATTCCGTAAATTCGCCGTGGTAATAAAATCGCCAATTTTGGCACGTTTTAGTTAGCCGTATGCACATAAGTCTGATTAACTTGTTGACATAAATTTATAAATCTGCCGTTTTTTTCTGGCGTTTACTTTTGCTGATACATTTGCCATTCTGTTGTGCCGTAATGGCGAGAATCTGTAAACGTTGTTCCTGGAATACCACCTTTTCTTCGACATGGCGAACAGATGCGAGTTTCACCTTCTCGCCAATGATTCTCCGCTTTTTTATATCCGCCAAAAAAACACGCCGATGTCATACCCATCTCGCCACATTTACGCACCTTTCTGCATACTTATACCCACTTTTGGCGACATCATGGAGATTACTTCGTTCTCGGACCTCTCTGCATAGGCCCCATATGTGTTTGCTTAATGTCTATCATAAGTAAAGCATAAGGTCAGAATGGGTAATTAACATTTAGATCCAGGGTGGGCAACCCTGTCATAATTCGCCACTTGTGGCGAATTGGCAGTGAAACTGTGGCAAATTAAGTAACTACTGTACAACATACGGGGTCGCCAGGACTCCCTGGGCGGCTGCGACGGCCCCCACAACCCCCCGTCCCCCTCCTTGGTATATGTGACTGTTCAGGGGATTCCTTCCCCTCCATGTGTCCCTGGCGCTCCGCTCCTTCCTACCTCTCTTGTCCCTTCCTTACCTCCCTCTGCTATTCTCCCTTCCTCCTCCCGCATCTGTCCCTCTGCGGCAGCCTCTGACGCTCTACCGGTGTCTGCACATGCTCCCCTTCCCGGTCTCCCATCTCCCGTTGCGCTGCTCCCCGCTCACGGCCCCCCTCAGCCCCCGATCTGGTCCCCTTACCTCCTGCAGTCTCTCCTCCTGTCCTTCCTCCACCCTCGTAACGCAGCCTGTGCACGCGCACTCTAACCTTACAGAGGGCGCGCGCACACGCTCCTCTTGTAGGCTCTCCCAGACCCCTGGCTCCTCCTCTCATGCTCTACAGGCTATCTCCCTCACTGGCTCACCTGTCTCCTCCTCTTCTCCTCCTCACCTATCCCTGCTGTCTCCCACTTCACCCTCTGCTCCTCCTCTCTCTCCCATTGGTGTTCCTTCCTTTATAACCCCTGTCTGTCTTCTCTCTCATTGCTCTGCATAGTTCTTTGTAACCTCTGTGTGTGCAGTCCTATGCTTGGCTCTCCTTTGTCTTCCAGCTTCTGTGCCTGCTCCTGCTTACCCCTGGATTTCCTCTGGCTTGACCTCTGCTTGTACTGGATTGCCCTGCTCTCTACTGCCCTTGAACCCTGCTTAAAACACGACCTTGCTGACTTCTGTGATCCCTGGACTCTGGCTTACGAACATTACGATCCTGCTCTCTATATCCCTGGACTCTGGAACACGGACATCACTACTCTTACTCTGAACCCCAAAGGCATTGCAAATATAACTAACCATCTTTCTACAGGCCCGGCAACGCCATACCACACTCTGGGCATGCCCTCACTGCTGTGGGTGCGTGGTAAAACCCTTCCCACCTCAGTACTGGGGACTGGCAAGGTCTGCGGGCATATAGGCATTACAGTAGGGAAGGAGCACGCTCCAGCAGTGTGACATGCTCCCCTCCTTCCCCCACCCCCCTCCAAGCCCGCTCCAGCACATGTGTGACGTGCATGCTCCCTCATCTCCGAGCTCGCTCCAGCACTTGTGACGAACACGCTCCCTCCTCTCCGAGCCCACTCCAGCACTTGTGACACATGCGCTCCCTCCCCTCCGAGCCTGCTCCAGCAGCAGAAGTTGACTGCTGACATGCTCCCCCCGCTCCTGGCTTAGGCCCGCCACCACCACCGCTGCTTCTTCCATCGCCACTGCTGCTTCTTCCATCGTCACCGCCGCCGAGATCTTGTAGGCATGTAGGGGGTGCTTGATGATGAGGGGGACTGCTGAAAGGGACAGGGGGAGATGAAGGGTGCTGGGGGAGATGAAGGGTGCTGGGGGAAGGGGTTATGAAGGGTGCTGGGGGAGGGGGAGATGAAGGGCGCTGCAGGAGATGAAGGGTGCTGGGGGAAGGGGTGATGAAGGGTGCTGGCAGAGGGGGAGTTGAAGGGTGCTGCGGGAGGTGGAGATGAAGGGTGCTGGGGGAGATGAAGGGTGCTGGGGGAGAGGGAGATGAAGGGTGCTGGGAGTGGGAGATGAATGGTGCTAGGGGATATGATGATGGGGGGGTTAAATGAGATGGTGATGAGGGGGTTAAATGAGATGATGATGATGATGATGATGATGATGATGATGATGATGATGATGATGATGATGATGATGATGATGATGATGATGATGATGATGATGATGGGGGTGATGAGATAATGATGAGGAGGGTAGTGGTGGTGGCGTGAGAGGAGGATGAGGAGGGGTGAGAGGAGGAGGGGGTGGGAGGAGGAGTGGGTGAGAGGATGAGGGGGCGTGAGAGGATGAGGGGGTTGTGGTCTGAGAAATTATAAACATGTTCAAACAGTGTGTGCTGTTTAAATTTTTCGCATGCGCAACATAATACCTCCATTTGTACATGGTGTGGCGATTTTCACTTCTAATTCGCCACACCTGTGGCTACATTGAAAAATAGGTTTCCCACCCCTGATCTAGATATTCTTACAAATACTGTACAGTATGTACTCAATAAACTCTTAAAATCACTAAAGCACAAATTAATATTAAAAATACAAATTTCATACATAGAACTTAAAATACATAAAAACAACAAGAACACAATCTATTTGCTTGAGTAATACTTCTATGAATTGTTCTGTTTTGATAAACAATGAGTTTAAACAAGGGAATATAAAATACCTCACATCCTACTGTACATTACATATTAGAGATAATTATCTGTTTATCCATGAAGGGAAGAGATAGATATAGGAGATGTTACTATCAATCAAATAGTGTGATCCATGTTTACACTTAATATGACAGAATCCACCACCAGTGCCTAATATATAACATAGCTGTACAAATAAAAATAAATGCAACTACAAAATCACACATTCCGACAATTATCCTTTATGTGAATCAAAATTTAAGGTGAACTTACTTTATAATAGGGGAACTGACTGTCTCTTTTATAACCGGGAATATCAAATATATCCCAAATAAAGCTACACTAGAAAATAGCTATGTCTGGAATGAAGTGTTAAACATATGTTAATTTAAATAAAATATAAATACAGTATGAAGCGGCTACGCGAAACGCTCGAGTCGGCAGATGGGTGCACGCGCAGGACTCACTTGCATACCTATGAGTCAGCTGACGGCAGTGTTCGTCAGCAACTGCAGCGTGCAATTTTTCAACAGGAGCCTTCCTGTGATCGGATGATCTGAAGGGAGCCCATACCTACCAGACACTCTCATTCCTGCTGTCACACGGTAGCAGTAAGCTGTTTGTTATTTTCACAGCATTACCATGTATTAACATCTCCAATCTCTCACCTACAGTAGTACTGATCCTTTAGAGATCAACTCTGACAACAGAGTTTGTGTTGGATCAGTACTGTTTACCACTACACTGATATTTATACTAGGTTGGTGATTATCATCATTTTTACACAACCTATTACTTACCTGAGAGACGCTGAACAGATTGTATACTTACCTTATCTGAGTCAGCCCTACCGATGTATTAAGTATGTGAGCCCAGTATGTTATGCCCACAGTGTGGATAGGGACGTATTGTCATGTTCCCTTATACTCAATTTCACATTTCCCAGGGTTATACATATAACCAGTGGAATTGAGCTGATTATGTTTAGACCCTATATTTTATTTTATTTATTTATATAGCATTTCTAGCCTACAGTGGCGACCAACTTTATTCTAACTCGGCTAGCTCCGCGAATTTCAGATTATCCCGGTTATCTGCGGTTTTGTGTCGTTTTTTCCAGGGGTGTATTGCGTTATTTTCGCGGCTGTGATTTAAGCATTTTATTCCCGCTGGCTGCAATACTGCAATGCCGTGTAAAAACTCATGGGGGCGTTTGCGAGCTGTTGTCTTTGAAGCCGAGAAATTCATGAATTGTAATGCAGTATATACTGTATATATATAGTATATACTGTATAACAACAAACCCTATAACCCCTAACATAAACATACAGTACTGTATATGCACATCAATGATACTATAGGCCGTCCCCTGGCGAGATGTGTTTGCAGCAGAGAGAGATCCGCTGCTCTCTCTGCGCAAACATCGGCACATTAAAAATTACTTAAAATACATTTTTATTCATAGTGTAGATGTGCATGGGGTCTCCGGAGCTGAACCGCGTTGGTTTCAGGTCCGGGGACCCCCTGCTTCCCGAGATACAGCCCCCTTTATGAGGTGCCGATATCCCTCTGCACTTAAAGGTCCCGATCACGTGACCGCGGCATGTAAACAAAGCAGAGGGATACCGGCACCCCTTAAAGGGGCCTGTATCTTGGGAAGCAGGGGGTCCCCGGACCTAAAACCACCACGCTTCAGCTCCGGAGACCCTCTGCACATCTACAGTATGAATAAAACACATATATAAATAAACACTCGTTCCTTACCTTTACGGCTATTTGCTACGGTAACGAAGCAGCATGACTGTAATTTAATAATATTGTACAGTGAGCAGGGGGTTCCATGAGCCACAAATCAAAGCTCAGGGGACCCCCTGCTCAATATTATTAAAAATACAGAAATGCTGCTTCATTATCATAGCTCATAGCTTCTAAGGCAATGAAGGGGTTAACCCACCGTGCCCGCTTTATTGTGGGTAGCGGGGGTGGGTGAAGGGGGTATTTGGCCCTTGGTGTGAGTTTAGGACTTGCGGGGGGGGTGGGGGGCCCCTTAACCCCTTCCCGGCCGTGCCGGTTAAACCCCTACGGTCATGAAGGGGTTAACCCCTCCCGCTACCCCCCCGCAATCCCTAAGTAACCATCGTTGGGGCTAATACCCCCTTCACCTACCCCCGCTACCCAAAATTAAAAAAAATTCACACACAGCAGCCGCCCAAAAAATAAATAAATAAATCTAAATAAATAAATAAATAAATACATGAATATAAATAAATAAATTTAAATACATTTTTATTCATAGTGTAGATGTGCAGGGGTCTCCGGAGCGACCCTTTGCGTTTTAGGTCTGGGTACCCCCTGCTCCCGAAAAAAGGCCCCTTTATGGGTGCGATATCCCTCTGCTTGTTTTAATGCCGCGGTCACGTGACGGGAAACCTTTAAGTGCAGAGGGATACCAGCACTTTATATAAAGGGGCCTGTATCTCGGGGAGCAGGGGGTCCCCGGACCTGAAACCAATGCGGTTTCAGCTCCGGAACCCCTGCACATCTACACTATGAATAAAATGTATTTTTAATTTATTTATTTATATTCATGTATTGTATTTATTTATTTATATTTTATTTATTTTTGGGCGGCTGGTGTGGTGAATTTTTTTTATTGTTGGGTAGCGGGATGGTGAAGGGGGTATTAGCCCCACCGAGGGTTGTTTAGGGCTTGTGGGCTAGTGGGAGGGGTTAACCCCTTCATGACCGTAGCGGTATTAACTGCTACGGCTTGTAAGGGTTAAGTGCACCCGCAACCCCCCCGCAATCCTAAACCACACCAATGCCAAATACCCCCTTCACCCACCCCCGCTACCCACAAATACAGCGGGCCAGGTGGTTAACCCCTTCATTGCCTTTGCGGCTATCAGCTATGGGTAATGAATCAGAGCATTTCTATATTTTTAATAATATTGTGCAGGAGCGGGGTCCCCTGAGCTTTGATTGTGGCTCAGTGGAAACCCCCTGCTCACTGTACCATATTATTAAATACAGTCATGCTGCTTCGTTACCCTAGCACATAGCCGCAAGGTATGGAATCGAGTGTTTATTTATATTGTTGTTTATTCATGCGTAATTTTGCAAAGGGTCTCCGTAGCTGAAACCCTGTGGTTTTTAGGTCCGGGGACCCCCTTCTCCCGAGATACAGGCCCCTTATGGTGGTGCGGTATCCTCTGCTTTGTTTTCTGCCTTCGGGTCACGATGATCGTGACCTCATATGGCAGGGGATACGGCACCTCATAAAGGGGGCTGTATCTTCGGAAGCAGGTGGGTCCCCGGCCTAACGCAACGCGGTCACTCCGGAGACCGCCATGCCAATCTACACTACACATAAGATAAAAGTATTTGAAATATTTTTAATGTGCCGATGTTTGCGCAGAGAGAGCACGGTCTCTCTCTGCTGCAAACACATCTGCCCGGGCGGCTATAGTTCATTGATGTGATAACAGTCACTGTATGTTACATCTGATGTTAGGGGTTTTTTATGGGTTTGTTTTTATACAGTATAAATAGATATATATATATATATAATATATATATATATATATATATATATATATATATATCTATATAATATATTCTGCATTACAATTCATGAATTTATGCCATCTGGCGGACACGCGAAGTATTGCAGCCTAGTAAATCCTGAACCATTATCAATTAACACATCAACCGTGCGTCAGCCGGGCATGACCCCTGGCTGGGAACGCGGCATGCTCCGGGTGAAAAGCGTCGCATTCCAGGTACAAGCCAAGGACAAACCGGTGATTTGTTAGAAGAAAGTGTGCCGCAACAGTATATGAGAGTCACATCACCAGTGGCCAAGATCCTGTCTATTGAGCCAGTCACTCTACTTCATTGTTGTTTGGCAGACCTGGCTAGGGTCCCCTCCCACATGCTAGTGTGCTGTATATTTGGTTATTAGGGTCTATATATAATGGCACATACTGCTACAGTAGCGAATATTAGGGTGTCTTGGTTCATTTGGACAGTGGTCTACCATACCCACTTGTGCAAACTGCAACACACATTAATAGTGGATATTTGCATTCATCCTCCAATTGATCCAGAACACCTCATTCAGTGTTCATATTTTTAGGATCCAAGCGTTTAATTATAGTTTTACCACCCATTATTTTAATTTGTTATAATGAAGTGTATTTTTTTTAAAGTGTTCATCATATCACCTTTCAGGTGTCTTGAGTGCCCTTACTAGGTTGCTTTTCTTTTTGGGCTGTTATTATATGTACTTACCTAGGGAGCACCGACACATTTACATCTAGACAGCTGCGGGGGTTTCCTCTCTTGTCTTCTTAAATAAAATATAATAAGGTATCCATGTTCAACCTTGCTATGAGCAAAGTAAATTAAATCCCTGTATGTTTACTATGCATAGTTTACAACACCTCCAAACTTTTCATATTATGGGGGCTATGCACTAAGCTCCGAGCTTTCGTGCTGGCCTGAAAAAAATTAGCACGTCCGATAAAAAATGAAGCCAGCGCCACGATTCACTAAGGCCCTGAGCCCATTTTCTATTGGACGTGCCCAAAACTGGCTTATTGTGCGTGCAAGGTTTTTTCCCTCTGCTAGCGCACTGAAACTTCACATACGCTAGCTGATAGAAAAAATAAGCCTTCTGTAACATTTGCATGGAGATTCTGCACACAAAATAAATACATTTTAATAATAGTGTACATGAGCTGGGGGTCTCTGGAGTTTAACCGCATTAGTTTCAGGTCCGGGGACACCCTACTTCAGGAAATACAGGCCCTGTTATGGGATGCCGGTATCCCCTGCACTTTTAAAGGTTCCGCGTCAAGTGACCAGGACATTTAAATTCTGCAGGGGATACCGGCACCCCATAACGGGGCCTGTATCTCCTGAAGTAGGGGGTCCCCGAGGCTGAAACCAATGCGGTTCAGCTCTGGAGAGCCCCTACACATCTATACTACTGTCAAAACACACATATCAATAAACAATAATTCATTACCGTAGCGGATGGCCGCTATGGAAATGAGCTGCATTAATGTAAATTTTAATAATAGTGTGGGGAGCAGTAGGTCCAGGTTGAGCTGAACCGCATTGATTTCTGCCTCAGAGACCCCCTGCTTCCCAAGTTACAGGGCCATGTATGGGGCATCGGAGGCCAGTGTCGCCACTATCTTTATAGCTTCCAAGACGTGACGTGGATGCTATAAAGATGCAGGCGACACTGGCACCGATGCCCCAAACCGGGGCCTGTAACTCGGGAAGCAGGGGGTCTCTGAGCCAGAAATCAATGCGGTTCATCTCAGGAGACCCCCTGCTACCGCACACTATTAATAAAAATACATTAAAGAAGCTTCATGACCTTAGCGGCTATCCGCTAAGGCAATGAAGGGGTTAAGGCTCAAAAGCATGTTTAGTGAGGACAATTGCCCCCAATAAACATAGCAATATACAGTACAACTCACATCCCCCCGCCCCCTAACACATACAATATATTAATGGACAAAATAACTATTATCCACATATGGATAATAGATTATTTGCCCTTATTAAACACATAAATGGTTATGTTTTTTTCATGTATTTCAAATGTATTTAGCTGATTGATTGCTACATTGTTGTGTGTGTCATTTAATTTTTTATTTAGTTACATGTCATTTGTAATGGTCTTTGCAGTAGTATATTTCTGGGTTTTGCTTTTTAATAAAGGCTTATTTCTGGTAGTTAGATTTGTATGATGGTGGTTATTTTGAAGTAGAATTTTTTTCTCAATGGTTTGGCTTTAGGAATTAAATAGTGAATTGTATAATTGATTTGGATTGTATTGTAATTGATTTAGGAAATTGATTAATTGATGGTAAATGTATTTAAGTTTATTTGTTTAGTTTCTATTTGATTTTGTGGATGGCATTGTATGTTGTTGTTCCTAGTGTCTTTTATTTTGAAATTGATTTTGCATAGTGTTACATGATGCACAGATTAATTGCATCATGTACACACTAAAATGCAATTGTTTGGCATTTTATATATTTATTTGTCTACGTGCAGCTTTGTTGGGAGAGGAGATATAATTTATTTTTTCAAGTGCTGCTGGTTTAATTTCAAGATGCAATGTGGTGATTTTAAGATTAAGATTTCATGTTTTTATTTATGCATGTTTATGTAATCCTTTAACATTTATTTGTATATTGGTGATATATATATAGCAGGAACATTTCAGCGCGAGCAGGGAAAATTAAAAAAAACAAAACACGTGTTCTGCTTGGGCCAATAGTTACTCGCCCGGGGGTTAA
>WSYH01006359.1:0-38745 GCA_036426205.1 Ascaphus truei
CCCCCCCCCACCCCCCCTTTTTTTTCCTTCTCTTAAATAAAGAATTGAAGCACGAGGTCTCCGGAGCTGAACCCCATTAATGTCACCTCCAGGGACCCCCTGCTTCTGAAGATACGTACCCCCTGCTAGGCACTCCAGGGTTCACTATATGTCTGCTTTCAAAACTCCCGGGCCCTGTGGGCCAATAGGAAGCTGTGATGTCACCAGGTTTAGTGACGACATTATCCATATATATTCTATATATATATATATATATATACACGTATAATATATACGATATTATACATATCAGTGACGAGGAAGCTGGAAACTGCAGATACACCAACTGCAGATACACCGCCCCCCTGCGGAGGCAACTATCTCCGGAAGCAGGGGGTCCCCTGAGCTGAAAGTAACGGGGTTCATACTCGGGAGAACCCCTGCTTTGGATGCTTATTTACTAAACACACGGGAAATGTAAGTGAGAGAGTTCTGTGACAGAGCTCATCCTGCATCGCAACAAAAATTGCCACGTTGCCACGTTTGGGCTTGGGTGTCAATGGGGCAGTCTGTCTTAGGGCCAAAACAATTGCATGGACATGTTCAATAAATTAAATGCGTGTGAATGACATTATTACACAAATCAGACAAGTATTTACATATCATTTTTAACATTTTATAGGTTTACCTAATCTCTTTTGTGATAAGACCGTTTGTAAACTGCTGTATATGTGGAGAGACTGTTCATCCAGCATCTTTCCCTTTTGAGGTTTTGTTTGGCTAGTGATGACAGCATAATTAGTTTAACGAGATACTGGGAAGAAACAAGAATGACCAGATAACAGAATTAAGTGAAAATGTTACTTTATGGGGAAATGGAGGGAGAGGGAGAAGGTGGTATATGATACCTTTTATTGGACCAACAAGTAGTTGATATGTAGTAGACTGCTCACTCAACTGAAACAGCCTTCACCAAAATAACTAATGACCTCCATGCTGCAAAAGACTAAGGTCATTACACTTTGCAAATATTACTCAACCTCTCTGCAGCATTTGATACTGGGGACCTCCCTCCTCTCCTTCACATTCTCCATACTCTTGTTATCCGTAACAAAGCTCTATCCTGGATCTCCTTTTACCCCTCCCATCGTACTTTCAGTTTCTCATTTACCAACACCTCCTCCTTCGTCGATCTCTCTGTGGTGGTACCCCAGGGCACTGTCCTGGGACCTCGTCTATTTTTACACTCTCTCTAGTTGACCTTATCACAATTCTAGGGTTCAAATATCACCTCTATACTGTGTACCACCTATATACTGTGTACCACCTCTATACTGTGTAATGCAGCAAGCATAAGCTTATAGGGTCCTTGTCAAAATGGATTTGAAGCAAAAGTTGACACTGTGTGCTCATTTGCATGTCATTTCCCAGAATCCATTGCTGCAGTGGGAGCACTGTATGCTAGGCGATAATGGTGAAAGGCGGGGCTGCAGACATGTCTAAGACATGTGAATGTGCTCACAAGTGATATTTTCATTTGCTATATGTTATACGGTGGAGGGGTTTTTGTCACTTTTTCACTCACCGTAACTTATCTAATGTGTGGAGGTGACCTCTATGCTGATGACACACACATTTACCATCAACACCCGACCTTAGACCTGCTGTACAGACCAGTCTCCAAATGTCTCTCCGCCATATCATCCTTGGTGGCCCTCCATCGACTCAAACTTAACATGTCAAAGATGGAGTTCCTAATACTTCCTCCCAAGTCTGGCCCTACTGCCCCCTCTACGTTACTGTGGCAGCACTATCATACACCCAGGCGTCATATGTGACTCCTCTCACATTCACAATGTAGCTAAAACCTGTCGTTTTTTACCTCCGTGACATTACAAATATACGCCCTTTCCTTTGTCCCTCTACTACTAAAACTCTAACACAGGCCCTCACTCTCTCCCGTCTCGACTACTGTAACCTCCTGCTGTCCGTCCTTTCTACCTCTCACCCGTCTCAATCTATCCTAAATGCTGCAGCTAGAATCACTTTACTCTCTCCTAACTCTGTCTCAGCGTGTTTCCTCCTAAAATCACTCTCCTGGCTGTCTATTAAATTCTGTATTACTTACACAATTCTCCTCCTCGCTTTTAAAGCTTTACACTCCTCTGCCCCTCCTTACATCTCAGCCCTAATTTCTCACTATACAACTGCCCGATTCTTGCGTTCTTCTCAAGGATGTCTTCTGTCACCCCTTTTGTATCTAAAACCCTCTCCCACCTAAAACCTCTCTAACCGACTACCCCATACATCTGGAATATCCTGCCCCTCAATATCCGACAGGCACCCTCTCTCTCCACCTCTAGGACCTTTCTTAAATCACACCTCTTTAACAAAGCATAAGCAAAGTCGTGTGTGTTACTGCTGTGAAGCGCCGTGTACCTGGACGGTCCTATATAAATAAACGCCATACGTACGTTACCAGCTTTACAACCTCTCATGGTGGGTTACCCGATGAAGGACCCCGAGAGGTTGGGCAGCTTGTAACATATCAACAAATAGTTTGTCTAATAAAAAGGTATCGTACCCCCTACTCCCTCTCCCTGCTTTGTTACTACAGGGAAGAAAGGACCAACCTGGCGTCCCACCTTACTTTGCTCGCTTTAGGGGAACTGAATAGTTTTAAAGGAAGCTCATTACATTGATAAATTGTTTATTAACAAAAAGCTACAAGTTTTTGCCAGCTATCTTCTTTTAATGAAACAAGTGTACAATGTGTCAATGGAAAACCTACAAGTGGTTGGAGAGAAATGAAACTAATATCCCCATCAGCACAAGGAGACACCGTGCTCAGTAAGGCAGGTTTGGCCAAGTCCCCAATGCTCTCCTCCTCCCGCAGGGCGTGGCGTATAGTACATAACAAACACTTACTGCGATGTAGTAGACATTCGCCTTCTCTACTAACTGCCAATTCTCCTTCAGGTCAAGGTGCTTTGTCTTGTCGTAGCAGTTAGCAGCGGCAAGGTTCGCTACGAGAGACCTGAAAGCACACAGGACACGGGTTAGGATGGGTTGTATGTGCCGTGGTTGAGATTACACACATCTGATATACCTGCATGTGCAGGAGTTATGTTACCACTAGCTGGAGATGGGTAATAAAAATGTGTGTATGTCCCCGTCTCCATGAGCAGGTAGGTTACCCACTGCCGCCCTACACTCATGGTGCAGCACACAACGTACCTGCTCTGGTTTTTAATCCTCTGAGAGAAGGCTGCAAGCGATTGAAATGTTTCTGGTGCATCACTTGCTGTTGCGTGTCGGATCCTCACTTTGCTGCATAATAACAGGCAGCTTTAAAGCTCCCCGCACATTCACAGCAAATTGAAGACCAAGACCGCCCCATAGTGCAGCACAGAGCTGCTGTGAGCACACAGCTGTTTAATGCTGGGGAGAGCGACCAGCAACAGATTGCAAAGTAATGTGTTACTGGCCACGCTGGTAGTAAAGAAATTGAACCTACCGCTTAAAGAATGATTTGGACATGCTAGCATCTTCCTCCAACAACTGATAAACAAGGCGGCACAAAGAAAGGTGCGTAACATGTTATTCCAGGCGCTTTACTAACGCGGCCTTACAGCTTCAAATCCGCTTGGGAAATCCCACGCTGTGACAGGTTGGTAATTGTGTTTTACTAGTCCAGGAGTTCAGCGGTGTTTGACAGATTGTGCGTAGAGACACGCGTCGCTACCAACGCGGTGATGGAAGATGTAACAGCGAGTTCAGGTCATCACTACCAGTGCACACACGGTAATAGTGTGTTTGTGAACGCTCTATAACACCGCCACCTAATGTGAGTAACCACGAACTCTGATAACAACAACACTGAGTGCGGAGCAGGGGAACCTCGTTCAATTCCCGGTGTCGGCTCCTTGTGACCTTGAGCAGTCACTTTATCTCCCTGTGCCCCAAGCACCAAAATCATAGAGTGTAAGCTCTGCGGGGCAGGGACCGTTTCTGTAACATTCCTATGTGCTGCGTACCGCGCGTTATACTGTCATTGTGACGCGCTGATCCCATTGGGAGAAAAGGTCTATATGAAATAAAGTTATTATTATTAAATGTTCCTCTACCCATCATGACTACATATGATCCAAATGTGACGGCATCCAATCAGTTTATCAATTGTCAGCTTCATTAAGCTCCCTATCAGTCTGGCTAGAAACTGAAATTAAATGCCCAGTTAGTGCTACATTTCACATTTACACAGAAATGTGGTTACAAATGATGGGTAATAAATGTCTTACTCTTATTTCAAATGTGATGCAAAATCTTAGAAGAAAAAAAAACCCAGTAACATACTAAAATCCCATTAGGATTTATTTTCCCAGTTGGGACTCTGCGGGTGTCATTGGCACCCATACATGACAAGCCACCCATTATAAGGAACGCTGCCTTAATCACGCTCCTATTTCCTGAGATACTATAGCATTTAGTCACAATCAAACGTGTGTGTGGGCTGGATCAATCCCTCCCCCTCACTAATTGGTGATAAGCAGCCAGCGTTCCCCAGGCTCTGCTATTCCTATAGTGGATCAGTGTTTATATCTTCAGGAAAACATATAGAGCAGGGGTGGCCAACTCCAGTCTCAAGGGCCACCTACTGGTCATGTTTTAATGAAGCCCCTGCTTCAGCACAGGTGGCTCAATCAGTGGCTCAGTCACCAATTGAGCCACCTGTGCTGAAGCTGGGATATCCCTAACAACTGACCTGTTGGTAGCCCTGAGGACTGGAGTTGGCCACCCCTGATACAGACCACTCCAAGGGAGAACTTGCTGACCTGTTGTCGCCAGTAATGCAGGCAGCGCACGTTCCCGTGGGCTGCTCGCTCTGCTCGTAATAGTGAGCGTCCACGTGGGCCTCCTCCGTCTTCTTCTTCAGGATTTCGCCGAACTTGTCCGTGCCGATGCACCCGAAAAACGTGCCCACTTTGTGAGGCTCCTCGATCATCCACTGCAAAGCGAAAACACAGATATGTCATCAGCTGGGCCCACCCTCATACATGGCCCCTTTAGACTCAACTCCTTTCCCGACAGAGGGGCCTGTGATGGATTGCTGGCCACTGGCTGCAGAGGGGTTAACAGTCAGTGGCAGGAACCGTGCTTGTGATAAGAGCAGACCACGAGCAGACCACGAGCACAGGATTCCTGGAACTGGAGCCCAGCTGCTGTGATTTCCAAGAATCAAATGGGCACGGTGTACAAGCGCAAGCTCCTGGACAGAAGAGCTTACAGTCTAATATTTGGTTACAGAGACAAACAGCGATTCAAATGAGGTTCTCCCACCTTTGATTAAACAAGGAATGTATTACTGGACAGTCTTACAATGAACAAAGTAAATGGTTATTTAGGGGGCGCAGGCAGAAAACTAATGGAAGTTTGCTTCAAGTGTATACAAAAAAAGAAATAAACATTTTCTATTAGAAGAGTCTCTGAATATTACATTATATTCTCATTAATGTGTGATAGCCACCATCACTTGTTGAATGTGAATGACTGTGGATAATAATGGCTATTGCACGCACCCCCCCTGCTGCTTTCAAGGGAATAAACCCAGAGAAGTGAGAAATAAGCGGTAAATAATTAACACTTTTGCTAGTGATACAAATACATCACAAAGTAGAGTAGTAAAGAAAGAAAAGGTTAAATACCGTTGACATAGAAAAGACAGTCTTGGCAAGTTCAAAAACACAAGATTCCCCATTGACTTGCCATGACGCGGCGCCATTGACATGCCATGACGCTGGCGCCTTTGACTGGGACTATGACTGCTTTGGCGCCATTGTACATTTGTCCACATGATCGCTGTCTTTTGATGTGGTGCACATTGACAGTGCATGACGCGTTTTTGTGCCATTTGTAACATGCCATGAAGTCTCTGTTTTTTGGTGTCTGCCATGGACTTGCTTATGATGCGGTTGCCTATTTGATTCAGGCCATGTTGATTGCGCGCCATTTGACATTGCATGATCGCTTTTTTTCTTTTTGTCTGGTGTCCATTGACATGCTCATGATCGCGATTTTGCCTCTATTGACATGCCATGAGCGTGGGCCTTATTTGACATGCAATGATATTGCTGGCGCCCACTTTTGACATGCCATGAGGTCGGTGCCATGATAGTATGTTCCATGATGCAGCTGGTTTTGCCATTGGACATGCCATGATGCGGTCGCCATGACATGACCATGACGCTGGTTGGAGCCCATGAAGCCATGTTCACGTGTTGCCATGACATGCATGTATTTTTGCGGCCGCATCGTTGACCATGCATGCTGAGTGCTGCCTTGTACATGCCATGTGACACGGTGCCATTTGACATGCCTATGATTGACGGGTCTGCATTGACATGCCATGACCTTTTTTTTCTTTGTGCCAGTGACATTGCCTATGATGATGTTTCCGCCATTGACTTATGCCATGATGATGCGTCCATGACACAGGCCAGTGATGCTTTTTTTTTGGTCTTGCCATTGGTACCATGCAATGATGCTGATGCCATTGACTTGCCAGTATTGCGGCCCATTGAATGGCCATTCATGATGCGGCTGACCATTGACAGCCATGAATGCTTTTGGTGGCCTTTTATTGACTTGCCATGTGCGGCGCCTATTGACCTGCCATGCATGCTGGTTGACTTGACATGCAATGACGCTTTTGGGTATTTTTCTTGGTTTTGTTTTGCGGGGGTGTCTCAAGTTGACATGTCAATGATTTTTGCTGGTTTTTTTCTGGTGCCATTTGACTTTCTTTGCTCATGAGGCGGCCGACCATTGACTTTGCCATGATTGCTTTGGGTTATGTATGCCATTGACATGCCATGTACGCTTTGGTCGGCCATTTCATTGAAAGTGACCATGATGCTGATTTTGAACTTGGACTTTGCTCATGGATCGCTGGCGCCATTTGACTTGCATGAACGCGTTTCTTTTTTTGTTTCGACTTGATTACTATGCTCATGAAGCGGCGCCATTGACATTGTGCCAGACGCTGGTTTTTTTTGTTGCATTGCACTTTGCCAGGACTGCGGAGCAATTGACATGCTCATGACGGCTTTTTTTTTTTTGGTTTTTGCCTATTGAAATGCCATGATGGGGAGCCATTGACTGCTTCATGAGCGGTGTCCTGATTGACATTGTCCCTAGTGATTTGCACTTTTGGTGCCATGTGACTGCCATGGATTGCGGGCGCCTCCATTGACATGCATCAGTGATTGGGTGCTTGGTTGCCATGACATGCCATACGCGGCTGCCTATGTACATGCCATGATGCGATCGCACCATGTACACAATGTATTTAGAGCAGAGAATTTTAATCTATACTCCATAAATGGAAAAGTCATGGATAGCAAATTGCACACAAGCAGGGCGAGTGTACTGCTGAGGTCCGTTAATCTCGCGTTTACTATTCTGAAAAGGAGCAGGAGTTTGTAGGGTAGTTTGAGAAGTATTAATTCGTAATAGTTGTGGCCATCGGTGGGGGGGGGTTGGGGGATGTTCACTCTTTATGAGAACTACTTCACTTAGCATGCAAAAGGGAGGGAAGGAATTTTAAGTTACTCGCAGGCGATGTGACTCTGCATGCTCTTCTAATTAAACCATGTGGTGACAGAGGGGGGTGAGTCAGAGTGACAGTTAAATCTAAGCCTGGTTTTCTATCTCCAAGCATGCTATGCGCTGTATCCACTCTAATCTTCAGTGAGGAATTGAATAAGCTTCTGCACAATTGCCTGCCATGCTTGAAGAAGGGGGAGAGTGGTGGGGGGGGGCTACCCTAATTGTTCTTTTGTGCGAGATTTAAAATAAGGCGTATATAAATCTCCTTACTACTGCAGTATTATGTGTCTATGTTGACCATGAGGGATGGGGTCGCTTGGCTCGTTTGGGTATGGGTTCCCAAAACATATAATACACATGCAGCTTGCAGTGGCTAGCGTGGGTAGGTATCGTGGAGCTTTGCATGTCCATTTAGTTTGATGGAACTTTCATGTACAGCAATAATCTCTCTTCGATTCCGAAACAACGAGTGTTCACTCTTCTGGGATTCGAGTCGACCTCGTCATTGCTTGGGTGTGAGGCGGTCAGGTGGTTTGCAACTGTCCCATCGGGTACTTTGGACGACTAGGTGTGGCTATAAACCATCCCTTCCCGGTCATTTCCCGAGTATGGTACTAGCAAACCCCCGTAAGACTTTGCAATGCACGCCTACTCTCTGGCAGAGGATGTAATTCGCGATTTTGTGCGCGTTACTGCATTTGGACGATCGGTGCTGTAAACCAGGATGTTGGCCAACTCAGTACTCAAGGCCACCAACAGTTCAGCTCTTAAGGATAATCGTTGACAGAGCAGCACCTATGACTGTAAGCAGGGATTTCCTAAAACCTTGACTCAATTGTGGTGCCTTGGAGGACTGGATGTTGGCCATCCTCCTGGTTTAAAAAGTTAGAAACTGACCATGTAGAAGGTGGTCCAGTGGCAGATAGGACCATGTAATTACTGTCGGGCCCTGGTCGCGCAGTTTGGGTGGGGGTGGGGTGGGGAGTTAGGGGGGTTAGGTGCAGTCCTTTAATGAATGATACATTGTTGGATCGAACCGGTTGTACATAACAATTCCCAAACATTTTGTTTACACCCCCCTTGCCCAAGGACATCGTTTTTTACTTTGGGTCCCCTCATTCACTATTAAAAGAATAAGGAATGTATAAAAAATACCATGGATTAACCGCGCACTTACCCCCAAGGTCCGCGAAACGTATCTTATCTCCACCATATGTTATTCACCACATCTAGTAGTTAAGCAGGCAGACAATGGACCCTGGGTATGTGTACACGCAAAAGGTTGTGGCACGTCATGTTCCATTCCTAGCTCACGAATGCATGATTCCTCGGTGGTAGTGACAAGAGTGTGCAACGTCACTGTTACATTCCTAGCCATCGAATTCGACATGGATCTCCGGGGTAAGTGACACCAAATGTGTGCACGTCACTGTTCCATTCCTAGTCCACGTAATGACAGGATGTTCCTGGCGCTTTTGAAGTGCCTACATTTTAAGCTGATTAACAGCTCTTCTTGTGTAAGAGGAAGTGCAGAACACGGGACCCACTCCTGCAATCGACTCTCCAGTGTTAAGCTGGTCATGGATTATGCATTGTGGCGCGCTTGGTGTTGTAGAGGCCAAACTCGGTTATGGTGGGAAAATAATATCATCAAACCTCGTCCCTGGATATAACATTTTGCGGTCCTTACACGGGTTTTCACCACACCTGCTTCCCTCACCACTGTCTGCCTCATACCTGGGGCAGTGTGTTTGATAAATGTCCTCCCTGTCTTCCCCATCCTGCACCGAATGTGGAGGGTTCTGCTTTCTTTTCTCCACCCCTTTGGCACACCGCACCAGAAGGGTTAAAAGCAATAATGTGGTGAAGTCACAGCCTCTTCTCCCCTCTACAGGGTTTGGAGCCTCTTGGGCAGTACTTGTTGGAACCTCCGTATTTACAGAAGACTCTGCTTCACAAGCAGATTTGGTGCACACACCTTGTTTTTCTAGTCCTCATCCTTCTGCCGTTCCGAACGAGGAGTGAGTCTCATAATTTTAGACATCCCGTTGACCCCATCTGCGGCCCTTTATAAGAGGGTCTCATGTGTTACAATGTAAAAATAATATATGATAGTGTTTGTTCACGACCCTAGAAGCAATAGGAGGCCAGTGTAGTTTTCAAACCAGGACAAGTGCCAAGAGTCAACAGGGGCCCCGCTCCTGAGGTTTGTTCATTCAAGGATTCACCAATACCTATTGCTGTTCAAACATATCGCAATTTTTGTATTTATTTTTTGATCTGTTAGCGCTTACCTTAGTTGATCTTACTTTGATTTTGTTTTATTCCTCTTCATTTTGTTTGCATGTTAATAATTCGCATTTGCAATTCTTTTTGGTTATTTTTTCTATTATCTATGCGTTTAGTAATTTTATTATTTTTTGTTTAGGCGTCCTCTTTTATTTTTAAATGCATTTTTCATCGCCCATGGTGGCCTGATAACGTAATCATCTATAACCCTTTCATCAGCAAGAGTAACTCAGTGCGATGCAGGCACTGCGGCAAGTGCTAAGGGATTACATGGCTATGGCTTATAATCATATGCCGGTATCGATTATGCAGATCTACATGGACTTACTCTTCTCCTTGCTCCCCTTCTGCTGCGTAGACCCATTCACATAACGGAGTATTCAGACTGAAATTTAGAACACGACTCCAGTCGTGCACCCCCCCTCCACCCCCTCCCCCCCCCTGCTCAACGCCTCCCTCCTGCCTAAATACACAACGCCAAATAAGGGACCGGCCCCAGGATGTTTTAAGGGAAAGCATATTTCGTGTAATGTGCGCTTTGTTCTCGTGACCCAAATGGCAGTTCCCCTAGGGTAACCGGAGTGTGTCGCATTTCTGAAGGCTGGCACCTTCTTGTCCTGATCTGGGATATGCAAGGAACATATGATGTGAGTATTTAAACATCAATACCAGTTGTGTCCTATTGCAACCGATAAAACGTATTAGTCTCATCTAAACGTGGACACCTTCTCTGACAGAGAGGTGTTAATCCAAAACGTGTAGCCATGATGCAGGGGTCGTAAGATCTAGGTTTGCTGTAATGTGTGCTCTGTACAATTTGCAGGGCCAAAACTCCAGGCCCAACCTACCCACAACAGGTTCAGGTTTTTCAGGATATCCCATCTAGCACAGGTGGTCATCAGTAGCTCTCGCAAGAAACCCTGTGCTTAAGCAGTGGACCTTGATTGAGCCACATTGGCTGGTCTATCCTAAAAACCATTAAGAAACTGTTATGTGACCACGTTGAGCACCCCTGCAATATTGTATGTACCATGGGCTTTTGTTAATCACACATCATATGTTACTGTGATCATGGTGTCGGGGTGTGTGTGCTGGGTGTGTATCTTGGGCGTGTTGTTAATGATTGTGTGGCCAATGTAAAGAACTCGCACAAGCTTGTTCTATTTTAGTCTTACCCCTTTATTGTCAGATAGTATTCTGGTTATTTTCATGGTGTGCATGGGTCTGTTGAGTAGGGTGGCTGAGGATTCCACGCTCCGCCAATTAAATCAGTTGATAGGGACAACGGGAAGCTCTTGCTTCAGGTCGCACTTTGCCCATAGTAGTCTTCGCAGTGTGAGACGTTACAGCAGTGATGGCTGTTACCTAGCAGTGAGGCATGTTACTACAGTGAGACGTACCTAGCACGTAGTGCGTTCACAACGCAGCGGACGTTACTAGCATGACGCTAGCAGGGACGTTACTTGCAGGCGAGACGTTAGTAATCAGCGATGACGTTTAGACTAGCAGCGAGACGTTACTAGCAGTTCGAGACTTTACCTAGCAGCGAGCGTTTACTGCAGCGAGGCTTTCCTGGTGACGTATAGAGTGAGATTTAGCAGTAGAGGGGCGTGTGGGGCTAGCAGTGAGGCTGTTACTAGCAGTGAGACGTATGAAGCTGTTACTAGCAGTGAGGCGTTACTAGCTGTGACGTACTCATGTCAGGAGGTCGTTACACAGTGAGGCGTTACTAGCGTGTTGAGGCGTTAAAGCATGCGAGACGTTACTAGCAGTGAGACGTTACTAGCAGTGAGGCGTTACTAGCAGTGAGGCGTTACTAGCAGTGAGGCGTCACACGTACAGCGAGAACGTTACTGCGCAGTTGAGGGCGTTACTAGCAGTGATGGCTGTTACTAGCAGTGATGGAGTTACTAGCAGTGGAGAGTTACTAGCAGTATGGCGTAAGCAGTGAGGCGTTACTAGCAGTGAGCGTACTAGAAGTATGCTGTTACTAGCTAGTGAGGCGTTACTAGAGTGAGGACGTTAATAGCAGTGAGATCGTTCTAGCAGGACGTACTAGGAGACGTTACTAGCAGTGATGGCGTTACTAGCAGTGAGGCGTTACTAGCAGCTGAGACGTTTACTAGCAGTGAGGACGTACTAGCAGTGAGGTTGTTACTAGCATGAGGCTTGTTATAGCAGTGAGGCGTTACTAGCAGTGAGACTTACTAGCAGGAGACGTTATTCTGTTACATTTATAGCAGAAATCTGGACGCAGCGTGGAGTAATGTCTCGCTGTGAGACTGCTTGGAAAGTGCGGCTACGGAACATCACACTCTGGCGTTAGTGATCCGCAGCTCACATGCTGGGTATGTGATCCGCGCTCACACGCTGGCGTTAGTGATCCGCAGCTCACACGCTGCGTGGTATGACCCGCAGCGCACACGCTGGCATTAGTAATTCGCATCTCAAAGCTGGACTGGGTTAGTGATCCGCCGTCACAAGCTGGCATTAGTGATCCGCAGTCACAAGCTGGCGTTAGTGATCCGCAGCTCACATGCTGGCATTAGTGATCCGCAGCTCACACGCTGGCGTTAGTGATCCGCAGCTCACACGCTGGCGTTAGTGACCCGCAGCGCACACGCTGGCATTAGTAATCCGCATCTCACAAGCTGGCGTTAGTGATCCGCAGCTCACATTAGCGTTGGATCACTTAGTGATCCGACAGCTCACAAGCTGGCTGTTAGTATTAGTGATCCTGCAGCTCAAAAGATGGCTTATTAGTGATCCGCAGTTCACCAAGTGACAGGATCTATCAGCTCACACGCTGGCGTTAGTGATTCCAGCTCACATGCTGGCATTAGTTGATACGCAGTCTCACATAAGCTGGCATAATGATATACAGCTCACACACTGGCATTAGTGATCCGAGCCTCACAAGCTGGCATTGGTGATCTGATTCGCGCAGCTCACATGCGGGTGTCATTAGATCTCGCAGCTCACAATAGCTGGCATTAGTGATCCGCAGCTCACAAGCTGGAAATTATGATCCGCATCTACAAGCTGGCTAGCGCTCACAAGCTGGCGTAGGTGATACTATTTATTTATCTTCACTAGTGGCTTAGTGTCCGCATCTCACAAGTGCTGTTAGTGATCCGCATCTCAACAGCTGGCATTAGTGATCCCAGCTCACACGCTGGCGTTAGTGATCGCAGTCTCACAAAGCGCTGGCATTGATCCGGTCAGCTCACCAGCTGCACTAGGATCTGCCAATCAAGCTGGCTTAGTGATCCGCAGTCACAAGATGGCGTTAGTGATTGCGCATTCTTCACAAGCTGCATTAGTGATCCGTAGCTCAACAAGCCGAGGCGTTAGTGATCCGCATCTCACAAGCTGGCGTGGTGTGTGTGGTTGTTATGATTAGTATCCGTATTTTCCGTAGCAAGCGGCATTAGTGATCCGGCTCACACTGTGGCGTTAGTGATTCTACAGTCTACACGCTGGCCTGTGTTACAGTCACAAGCTGGCATTAGTGATCCGCAGTGCGCAAGCTGGCATTAGTGATCGCAGCTTCAAAGCTGGATTAGTGATCTCCGCACCATACTCTACAAGCTGCGTTAGTGATCCGCATGCTTCACCAGCTGGAATTAGTGGATCCGCATCTCACAAGCTGGCGTTAGTGATCCGCCAGCTCACACTGGCGATGTTGAGTACAGCTTCACAGCTGGCATAGTGTCGCAGCTCCACAGTGTAATTATGTGTCAGAGTGCCAAGCTGGCATTAGTGATCCGCATGCTCACAAGCTGGAATAATAGTGATCCGCATCTCCACAAGCTGGCATTAGTGATCCGCAGTGACAAGCTGGCATATGTGTCCGCAGCTCACAGTGGAATTAGTGATCCGCATCTCACAAGCTGGCGTTTTAGTGATCCGCCGTGCCACAATGTGGCGTTAGTGATCTCGCAGAGGCACAAGCTGGCGTTGTAGTGATCCCGCATTCACAAGCTGGCGTTAGTGATCCGCATCTCACAAGCTGGCGTGTTAGTGATCCGCACAGTGCACAAAGCTGGCGTTAGTGATGCACGAAGCGTAGTGCACAAGCTGGCGTTAGTGATCCGGATCTCACACGCTGGACTAGTGATCCGAGCCAGTGGAACTCTGATACGCATCTCACAAGCTGGCGTTGTATGATGTTGTCCGCAGTGCGCAAGCTGGCGTTTAGTGATCAAGTGCACAAGCTGGCGTTAGTGATCACGCATCTCACAAGCTGGTAGTGATCCGCAGCTCACAAGCTGGCATAGTGATCTACAGCTCAACACGCTGGCATGAGTGATCTGTCGAAGGTGGTAAGTGCAGCGGCCAATATTAACTCTTCAATGCCAGAACGGGCGGCAACCCACCATTGCCCGCATGTTATATATGGCTGAGGCACCCAAGGAGTTCACATTTGGTTAATCCGATTCCCATGCCAGATCAAAGCTAATTTGTGTAAGGAAGAAAGCACGCACACGCAGTTATGTTAAGTGTATATGAAGCATTTGGCAGCACTTGTGTTTATACTTATGACCAAGACTTTTGAATGATGTTAAATACATGAAGTATGACTAGCTCCCTAAAAACAAAACAGCGTGCTGAAGGTATACAGAACTCCCCCTTCGCACCTCCCACGTTAAGCACACGGACACTTGGGAAGCGGAACTGTTAAGCGTTAGTGCTTGTCTTATCTGTAGAGCGTTTATAGCAAAAGTATAGAGCAGCAATGATGATGGAAACCGTCGTCTGATAGACTGGCAACAATTGTACATAAACGTCTAAGATTCTATAAGAGAGGATCTCGTGGAAGAGAATTGGCTGTGCCATATGGTCCCACCCTTATGGGCTCTCTGAGACGCACAGAGGAAGTGGCCCCTGCTGCTGACTGAGCATGGAATTGTTAGTGTTTAGGGATATTGACCAGATGTTTCATCTCTGCAAATAGCTTGTTTGTATGTGACACAACGAAACGTCGAAAAGAAAATACGGAATCATGCTACCAAGCAGATCCACACCGTGGAAGAAGATTAGTTATAATCCAGAATAAATAAATCTACATGGACCTAATGAAACACAGGAGAAGAAAATACAATGGGTGAAAGAATGAGTGAGTCATCACTGGAAGAGGATCCAACAAGACCATGGAAATACCTGGACCGTTTTTAGATCAGGTTTCTGATACAAAACTGGTCTAATGCGGTATCAGAACTTTTGCTGCAAGACGGGTCTTAAGAGCCGCTAATACATTCTGCATGGAACAAGCGCTCTGCTAAACAAAGTCATAATATAGCCAAACAAGACCACAAGCTACTGCACCACAATTCACTAAGGAGAACATGACCCTCAATAAGCTCCAATGGACTTTGCACAGCGTATTCGGTTCAGGATAAATGGGTATATCATCTCATCCTATGAAAGACTTGGCCTGCAGGTGTTGAACAGAGGCTAAACCAAGGTTCATAACCTCCATTACACCAAAAAGACAATGACGTGTGATGCTTGGACCATTGCAGTGGACTAGATGTTTCAGGAAAGCCCCCTTGAGACCGATTGTTCACAGACTGAAAACTTGGTGTTATGAAACGTGTGTTAGCTGGTTACCGGTAACAGATCGGGTCAGGGAACACGACTCAAAACCAGGATCACTTCAAAACATTCTATGGTTCACCTGGGGGAGAAGCGTTCATCGCTCCACAGGAGGACATTTCATGCTGGGAGAGAGAGAGGACCTTTTTATGGCGAGAACTGCATGGGACTGCGCAGTTGGTTTCACACATTCTATGATATAAGGCAGGGGTTCTCAAACTCCAGTCCTCAAGACCCCCCCAACAGGTCGGTTTCTTTTCAGGATATCCCAGCTTCAGCACAGGTGGTCAATCAGAAGCTCCTCAAAGATCTGCACCACTGTGCTGAAGCAGGGACTGATTGGCACGCCTGTGTGTGGGGGAAATACAACCACAAACAAAAAACAGTGGGAAATGAGCAAGACAAAAATAAAAACGATTAACTGCATGTCAAGGAAAAAGATCTTGAATAAGTGAAGCGATACACCACACACCGTTCGGTGTCTCTCTCTCTCTCTCCTCTCTCTCTCTCTCTCACACCCACTCAATGATGGAGAGGGAGCCTGTTGTAATGTTATGAACAGTAGAACACTGTGTCCTACTTAACGCAGTGCCCATTGATAAGAATAATTAGACAATTATGCGAGATAGGCTCATTGCCAGAGGCTTTGTACGGTGCAAAGAAAGGGAGAGAAAAATAAAATATAGAAAAAACATGACACAAGCACACAGATGTATTATCAGAACGAACCTGATAAGGGAAGGTACATATGTTACTAGTACATGGCACAGAATGGTAATGCAGTGGGTACTCAACTCAAGTCCTCCCAAACAGGTCAGGTTTCAGAATATCCCAGTTTTCAGGCACAGGTGGCTCAATCAGATCACCTGACTTCAGAACAGGTGGCTCAGAGGCTCAGTCTTTGACTGAGCCGTCTGAGTTGAAGCTACTGTGCTGAAGCGGAGATATCCCTGAAACTGACTGTTGGGAGGAGGATGGGGGGGCGCACGCGCCTTGAGGATTGGAGGTTGAGCATCCCTGGGTTATGTACTGTCCAACAGGGCTACTTGGGTATCACAATAGACCAAAAATGAATTGGGTTGTCTAACTGCTGATGTGCAGGAATAAAAGCAAACACAATGAGCAGGCGATAGCGGTTGGTCCTGTTGCGATCACATAGTGCGGCTGGGTGGTCCAGGCGAGCGGCGGATCGGTGGTCCTGGCGGTGTGTGGTCGGAGAGCAGGTGCTGGCGGGTGGTCAGGGGGAGCAGTGCGCGGCTGGGGTCCAGGGGAGCAGGCTGGCTGGTGGTAACAGGGGGTGACGGGGCGGGCGGTGGAAGATAGCGGCGTGTGTCTGCAGGTCGGGCTGGGCGTTCGGTAGTGGTGGTCCAGTGCGGAGCGGAGGCGGTGGTCAGGGGGAGCAGCGGCGGCGGTGGTCCATGGCTGAGCTGGTCAAGGCGATGCATGGCTGGCGGTGTGGTGGTGGTCCAGGCGACGCAGGAGGAGGTTGGTCGGCAGGCGAGCGGCATGGGCGGGTTGTTGGTCCAGGCGATGAGCTGGCAGGCAGGGTGTTTTGGTTTTCCAGTGCGAAGCAGCACGGAGGTTTGTGGGTCCAGGGAGCATGGAGGCAGTTGGTCCAGGGCTTGAGGCAGGCTGGCGGTTGGTTACATGAGAGCATGGAGGCGTGTTTTTCGTGTTTAGGGTGGTTGTTGTTTTGTTTTGTGGTTGTTGGTGCCTTTTGTTGGGTTGGTTGTTATTTGCTGGGCTCCAGGCGTGAGCACCTGTGCGGGCTTGGGTTGGTCCAAGGGAGCTGGGAGGCGTGGTCATAGGGGGTCGGTGACAGCTGGTGGGTCGGGTGGGGTCAGCGCCGCTGGTAGGCGGTGGGTTTCCAGGCGAGATGGCTGTCGGTGGTTCCAGGCGAGCAGGCGGCGGTGGTCCAGGCGAGCTGGGGGCGGTGGTCCAGGCGAGCTGGCGGCGGTGGTCCAGGCGAGCTGGGGGCGGTGGTCCAGGCGAGCTGGCGGCGGTGGTCCAGGCGAGCTGGCGGCGGTGGTCCAGGCGAGCTGGCGGCGGTGGTCCAGGCGAGCTGGCGGCGGTGGTCAAGCCGGTGTTATTTAGCATAGCAAAAGATGCAACAAAAAATCCCTCCCCAGATAAATGTACGCCCTTTTCCCATCAACATCGTGCATCTCGTTCTCTCCCTAATCTGCAAGGTGATTGACCAGTAGGGGGATTTGATATTCAGGAATAATTTCCACGCCGTGCCACAGTCATTATCCGGCTTAGTCGCTGGCTGTCAAATGGTCAAGAATCTCAAGGGCGCTTCAGCGCTCCACTGTGTCCGACTCTCGCTGTGAGCGACAGCATCTTGAGGCTGTAATTTGAAGGCCAAACGGGACAAGTCACACCTCACTGGCACCTCCGTATCCCCAACATGAGAAATGAGAGCAAAGTACGTCTGTGCACATTATGCCCTATTAATCCCGCGTGCCGCACGAGGTAACAGTTACTGACCTCCGTGTCACGCTGCGGAGCTGGAGAACGTGACCGCTATGCTGAAGGATGGGAGGCCTCCGGCAGGATCCCCCACATATGGAAAGGTTACAGAGGGACGCTTCCCTTTGGAACTTCCATATTGGTCAGGGATTCCCTGGTGTCTATTTGTTCCCTGTGGCTTATAAATCTCTATGGCAGCCCCTGTGGCGGGTTGGCAGTAATTTTGGGGTGACTTCTCAGACCCTGGGTAGTTTGGAGAGTTCTCATCTGGATTTGGGATGCTGGGGAGCCCGACATTAACAGTGGCCTGTTCCGGATGGGCTCAGAGTCAGAAAGCGGTCTAACCGGCATCTTGGAACAAAATCACTGCTGCAACAGCCCCCCCACCCCAAAACAGCCACTAATAAATGGGGTGGGGAGGGACGGGGCAGCAGATGGGATTGCAGTTTTAATAATAAAGCCAGGGACGCTCCTTTTCATGTATTAATTGGTGAAATTAGGCAGGCAATAAGGCAGTGATTGCATGAAATCATGCAGCAAAACCAGGATTTGAATCATCCTTTCACAGAGCGGATGCATTAGCAGAGGGAATGGAGTGAGACATGAAGATTATGTCTGAAATTAGGCATTACAGAATGAATGCTCCCTCCCCGGCTGGACCCCTCTATCACTGGCGAGAGCTGCGAGATGCCTCCTATTACACACACAATTATTCCTCTGAAGTGGACACAGCTGCAGGTGTGGGGAAGGTGGGGTGTGAAGGGGGAGGCTACTGGCCTTCGCAAACTCAGCTGGGGGTTACCCACAGCACATACTCACATCATTCAGACTTTGCTTTGATGCATGTGGTCTGTGAAATGGCCTGACTCACCTAGGACCAAGGCGAACTGAAGGACGCTGTGTAGCACAGTTGTATGTAAGCGACAGAAGGCAAGCAGTGGGTTACAGTCTCCTCTGGCAGCAAAGGGGTTAATATGTTAGAAAATGCTGTTTAAGGAGGCCTTATAGTGAGTGAGTGTATTTCCCAAAGGTTTTTTTTACTTCTTCAAAACATGTTTCTCTGGGACTGAAATGTGACCGCACAGCTGTGTCTATTATCTATTACTATAATACACTTGTAGGTTTTGGTGTGTCTGTATTGTATCATCACAGATGTGCTCACCAGGTGTGTTCAGATCCTTTTATAGCAGTTCACTTTTTGGAGTATATTCCATGTCACTCCAAAGCATTTTATTAGTGTTAATGGCTTTCTCAGTCACTTCCTAGGGGCCGATTTGGTATGTCACCAGAGACTGATTAATTTTTGTTGTACGTGGGTCAAAAGGTCTGCATTTCCTCCAGAGGACACTTGAATTTGACAGCTGAAAGCTCTTCTTGCTTTAAGGACTACAATCCGCCAAGAAGGATGTGATTCACAAGAGCAGATGAGCCAAGCTTTACTACCTCAAGAATCAAGGTCCCTCCCTATGCCGACATGCGAGACTTCCACAGCGTTCATCGTGGAGAGAATATCTGTCTATAGACTATGATCCTTGAAAGACATTATTGCTCCTATATTAAACCCTGCCAAACAAGCACTTATGGCGGACTTGTTCCATGTAGCCCTGCCAAAGTACTCCAACCCAAGTAGAAATAAATACTGCCTCAGCACGGCCAAACTACAGCTGTAGCAAGTTTCATTGTTTCCCCCTTGGTGGGAATGTGGGAAATGGTTGGATATTCTGCTTCAATGTCACGGAATCCCATGAAAACACTGATATTCTATGTTGTAACGGGAAATGCGTTATCACTCCGGACAATGAGGCTGGGAACATCGGTATCTCTAGGACACTATGAGACGGAGTCCCGTCCTGATTAACCAAGGTTCCCTGGAGATGCAGAACACGCGTGAGGACCTCATGCTGACCTGGAATGATGTCGGCCTTCTCGTTCCATTTTGTGGAGGTTGCCGACCCCAAGCTGCTGCAGCTCTCCCTCACTATCCTGCCGGGAGGAGACGGGCCTCTTGTTGCCGCCGAGCCCAACGTGTACACACACCAAAACAGTTAACATTTGTTGGGCACACAAATTGGGGAAAAAGAGCAAACAAATGTAGTGTAGTAATTTCTCAAATTGAAATGTAAACAATGTCCTGAGAAAGGATGTGAGTGTCCGAAACCTTCATACGTGGGAATTCATGTGATTTTATCTCCAAGACCTGATGTGCTTTTTTCGTATATCTATAGACACACACAATATATATATATATATATATATACACAAATACAACTGCATATTGCTTCCTGGGAGGGGTTTTGTCACTTTTTTTACTCACATAACTTTACTCATATATATATATATAAATATATTATATACACCATATATATATATATATATATATAATATATATATATATATATATATAATACATACACATACAAACACACACACACACACACACACAACACACACACACACCACACCACCACACACCACACACACAGAAGCCCACTCAGGGTGAAACATGTTGAGTGTTTACTTTACTACAGCCTTTATGTAATCTTCTTATTTTGAGGGACTTTTGATGGATCTGATGCAGCATTTGGACTTTATTTTTGTTCCTGTTATAAGCAGACTTTGAAACACATCCTGTACAATCAATATGGACACAAACTCACACAATTTAGCTGCAGCTGAGTATTACCCTCCTCATTACGTTTGGGCATTACCCGTCCTGCAGTGCAGTGCACTTGTGGTGTTTTCAATATGTATGACTCTGTTTGCTAATATGTCTTATTAGTCATATTTTTCTTTATTTGCTGCATCAGTTCTCATTGATTTCATTTTGGGGAAATGCTGTTCAGGGTATAACTATTATTATTGTTATATTATTTTTCCCTGGTTGCTGTTATTTTTTTTCCCCCTCTGTTTTTGGTATACATACTAATTTTTCCTGGCTATATACTGGGTCATTGACTATATACTTTCAACGCAATGATTTATTATTCTTTCATGCATATGTCAGTGGGAATATATTTTGTATTGCCTATTATGTTAGAACTAAACTACTTTGTTGTCATTATTTTTAAACTTTATTTAGACACATTTTAGTTTTCTTTTTTCTCTTTGTAATACTGAAAGTGTTGATTAGTAGTCCTCTCTTTATATTTTTGATACTATATATTTTCATAGGCTGTCTTAGTATTTTTATGTTTTTAAGTTAGTGTGTCTTGTGTTTAATTAATAAAAATCTTGTTCATTTTTTCTGAATTGGCGGAGCATCTGTTTCTTTTTACCATCTTCTTATAGATTAGTTAGTGGTGTAATTTAGAGTGCTTACTAAGGGGATTGTCTATGTTCTTTCATCTGTGTGTCTTATATAGTTTTCACATTCCCCTGCACCATCAGGTCCTATTAATTTATTACTGACTTTAATTGGGGTATATATTTTATTTTACCCTATAGTTAGTTTTATTAAAGGTCTTGAGTTAACCTTATATTATATTGTGTTGAGCAACTCTCCTTTTGTGTGTTCTATATACAGCTAAACCCCGTTATAACGCGCCTCGTTATACCGCGATTCGGTTATAACGCGGTTTTCCCGTGGCTCCCGTTTTTAAAAAAAAAAAAAAAAAAATTTTTAAAAAATTTTTGTTTTCATTTTTTTTTTGCACACTGCACACACTGCAACGACACTGCACACACTGCACACACTGCACACACATCACTGCACACACACTGCTCATGCTCACACGCCAACTGCACACACACGCTCAACACAGCAACATGCTCATTCTCACACGCACACACATACACACTGACACACACTGCTCACTTGGAAACACGGCACACACACTGCACACACTGCACACACACTGCTCATTGGACACACTGCACACACTGAAACACTGATATGGCTCACACTGACACACACTGACACAATGCACACACACTGCTCATTGCTCACACTGCACACACACCGTACACTGCACACACTCCCCTTGCTCACCACTCTCACACACTGACACACTGCACATTGCTCACACTGCACACACCTGACACAAACTGCACACAACTGACACACCTGCACACAATCCTACATTCATCACACTGCACACACACTCACACACACTTACAGACACTCACACCACACTCACAACACACTACACACACAACACCACACACAATCCCACGCACCACTTACGCCACACTCAGACTACTCACGCCACACTCATCACACTTACACACACTTACACACTCACAGACCATCACAGACACCTCACACACAACTCACACACACCTCCACACACACCATCACAACACTCACACAACTTACTCACACTTAGACCACACTGACACTCACCACACACTCCACCACTACACACACAACTTACACACATTACACTCACAGACACTCACAGCAATCACAGCACTCACACAAACTACACACAAATCAGACATACACACACTCACCCACATACACACACCCATATACACACACACACTTTCTCTCCCATATTACATACAACACACACACTCTCTCACTCTACACCGACGGGGGGTGGGGTCGGAGCAGAGGAAAGGCCGCGACCAGCACCACCACCGCTCCACCCCCCCTCCTCCCGCGCAGGCAGCGGGAGCGCCAGGGACAGGGGGGGAGAAGACAACCCCCGCTACCTCCTCCATGCAGGCAGCGGGATCTGAGGTAAGCGGCGACCTGAGGACATCCCCGATCTCATCTCCTGCCCGCGGGCTGTCACGCGTTGACAGGGGAAGCGGGACAGGAGGGACATCCCCGCTCCCATCTCCTGCCCGCGGCTGTCACACACGGTTGACAGGGGGAAGTGGGACAGGAGGGGACATCCCCGCTCCATCTCCTGCCCGCGGTGTCCGCCGGTTACAGGGAAGGGGAAGCGGGAGACAGGAGGGACATCCCCGCTCCCATCTCCTGCCCGCGGCCTGTCCGCGTGCGGGGTGGAAGCGGGGGGAGGGGAGCAGGGGAAAGGGCCCCTCCCATTCCTGTCCCGCGGATGAAATATGCGCTAAAGGCGGCGGCCATTTTTTCTCGCGACCCCGTTAGTAACGCGGGGTCTCGGGGTGGCACCTGAGACCAGCTTTATAACGGGTTTAGCTGTATATATATACATATATTAACTATAATATCTACACACACAACACACACACACACACACACAGAAAAAAAAAACAGGCACACTCAGAGCGTATTACGGTTTACAAATTTATATGGGGTTGGATGTATAAAAATGCACTCACAAACATAAGGGGAATAAAAGCATTCATGAGTAATACGCAATCGCCAGCCCAGGTACAGGATACAGCCGCTCCAGTATCACCATCCGATGAGAAGGAACACAGCAACACTGCAATTCTACTCCGTGTACCGGAGCAAGAGGGGAGTGTCTCTCTACTTCCAGCCCTTCGTCACCGCAATGAGCCTCCGGTAGCCGTCTCGCGAGAGCTAGTGACGTCACTGGGCTTTCCGGATAGACTGCGGCGATCCCCGCAAGGATATCAGTGGTACGGCTGAACTTGGTATTGAGTGCCACATAATAAAAGTCCCGTAAGTCAGAGTGGCATATAAATGATATAAAACTGGACAATATATCATAGATCAATCCCTACGCGTTTCGTCTCGAACAGTGACTTCAGGGGATGATTAACCCTGAAGAACTGCAGTGTTGCTGTGTTCCTTCTCATCGGACGGTGATACTGGAGCGGCTGTATCCTGCACCTGGGCTGGCGATTGAGTATTACTCATGAATGCTTTTATTCCCTTTGTTTGGGAGTGTGCATTATTACACATCCTACCCCATATAAATTTGTAAACCGTAATACGCTATGAGTGCGCCTGTTTTTTGTTCGTTTTTTCTGTAGATATCTTGGGGGGAGTGGTTACCCCCGGACATTCAGGCTGCAAAGACTCATTTGGACAGCGTGTGGAGCTGGATTTTGATTTGTATTTCATTGTACATGTCTGGACACTATTCATTCATTTGTTTTTATTGTTTAACATGTATTTTTTACTATTTCGTTTCTAATAGCATTATTTTTCATCATTATTTGCTATATTTATGATTAATTAGATTTAGGTCTCTCTCTCTCTTCTCTCTCTCTCCTCATATATACACACACACACACACACACCTACCTTAATATATCAATCACACACACTTGTTTCCCATCTTATGAATGAGCTATTTGCAGTGTTTGTTGCCATGTGAGTAATCAGCTTGATAGCAACAGCAGGTGGAATTCAGACTTAAAATTAAAAATTACAATTTCCAGCAATTAAACCCTCTAACTGGCTTCTAACCCAGAAAAAGAGAATCACGTGGGTAATATTAGGTTTGCAGAATAAGCAGTTTGTAATGACAGCGAAATATGATTTCCTCGGCAATTATGCAACTCGTCATAGTTAAAGAAAAAACAAGATTGAGGATGGATTGTAAAAACACGACTTATTCACGACTTCCGCCCAGGCAGCTGGCGGTGCCAGTAATTTCATGCGTAATATAGAAAACGCAGACTGAACGTTTAGGGTAGCACGTTTAATACTGCAGAAGCCTGTATTGTATACAGGAAAAGCACACATGTCATATGTTATATTTCTGCATCAATAACTCTGGGTTATTTAAAAAGATATGATTATTTTACCGCATCAATAACCAGGGTTCTGCATCTTTATTGAGCGCACACACAACCAGAGGATTTTTTTCATCTCGAGCCACCACCGCACATCAGACCACATGCAATCATCCTTACTCACCCGCACAAACCCACCCCACTCACCCCATTCTTACACACTCACACTTCCTACTGCACGATAATCTCAACACACTCCCTATTCACAACACCGCCTTGTCACAGGGGCGCTTCTCGCTGCGGTGGGGGGCGCATCTCGCTGCAAGGGGAGGGGGAAGCTCTTGGCTGCGGGGGGCTTTTCGCTGCGGGGGAGAGGGGGGCGCTTCTCGCTTCGGGGGAGAGAGGGGTGTTTCTCGCTGTGGGGGGCACATCTCGCTGTGGGGGGAGCTTCTCGTCTGGGGGTGGAGGGGGGGGCTTCTCGCTGCGGGGGGCTTTTCGCTGCGAGGGAGAGGGGGGCGCTTCTCGCTTCGGGGGTGTTTCTCGCTGCGGGGGGCAGCAGGCAGCTCCATGAGATCTCCTCACTAGCTTTTAACCCCTTTCTCACCCTATCCCTGGGTGTCCTTTCCTCACCTACACTGCTCCCATCACCCCACATCCCTCCTCATTCACCCACCCCTCATCTCAGATACTCCATCCATTAAAAACACATTTCATTTATAACATGTTAAAAATATACGAATGCGCCAAAAATATGTTTGAGGTATTTTTAACATTGTATGAGTAATGGGGTGAGGAGGGTGTCCGGGTGATGAGAGCAGTGTAGGTGAGAGTCATGGGATGAATGAGGGTGCTGGGAGCAGTGTAGGTGAGCATGACGGGATGAGGGGGATGTTAGGGAGATGGGAGCAGTGTAGGTGAGTGATGGGATGAGGGGAATGTTATGGGGATGGGAGCAGTGTAGGTGAGTGATGGGATGAGGGGGATGTTAGGGAGATGGGAGCAGTGTAGATGAGAGGGATGTTAGGGAGATGGGAGCAGTGTAGGCGAGTGATGGGATGAGGGGGATGTTAGGGAGATGGGAGCAGTGTAGGCAAGTGATGGGATGAGGGGGATGTTAGGGAGATGGGAGCAGTGTAGGCGATGATGGGATGAGGGGGATTGTAGGGGGATGGGCAGCAGTGTAGCCGTCGTGATTGATGAGGCGGGATTTTAGGGAGATGGGAGCAGTGTAGCCGAGTGATGGGATACGGGTGATGTTAGGGATATGGGAGCAAGTGTATGTCGAGTGAATGGTATGAATGAGGGGGATGTTAGGATGGATGGGAGTGCATTTTAGGGAGAGTGATAGAGGACTGAGGGGGATGTTTGAGGGAGAAAATGGGATGCAGTGTATGTAGAGTGAATGGGCATGAGGGGGATTTAGGAGATGGGAGGCAGTGAGGCGCGTAGGCGAGGGTGTTATATAGGGAGGTTAGACGAGTGAATGGGATAAGGTGGAATAGGGATATGGGAGCAGTGTAGGCGCGTATGGGATGAGGGGGATGTTAGGGAGATGGGAGCAGTGTAGAGCAGTGATGGGATGATGTGATGTTAGGGAGATGGGATCATGTAGCTGAAGTATGGGATGAGGGGGATGTTAGGGAGTGGGTAAAGTTTATTGAAAGTCAGATGGGATGAGGGTGAATGTTAGGATATGGGATCGCATTGCGAGGCGCTGTGATGGAGTGAGGGGTGTTAGGGAGTATGGGAGCATGTAGGCTCGATGATGGATGAGGGGATGATTAGGGATAGGAGCAGTGTTAGGCGAACGGGATGGAGAGTGAGTAGGGGTGAAGCATAGTGTAGGTGAGTATGGGATGAGTGTGTAGTGGCAGTGTAAGGCAGGTGATGGGATGAGGGGGTAATGTTAGGGGGATGGGAGCCGTGTACGGCAGTAAGATGGATGAGGCTGGGATTTAGGGAGATGGGAGCAGTTAGGTGAGCCGCTAGAATGGTGATGAGGGGGAATGTTAGGGGAGGGAGCTGTAAGGCGGATGATGGGATGAGTGGTGATGTTAGGGGGATGGGAGTGCAGTGTAGGCGATGGGATGCAGTGTGGATAGTATGAGAGGGGTTGTCGTAGGAATGGGAAGAGGATGTTAGGGAGTGAGCAGTGTAAATGAGTGAGGGTGAAAATGTTAGGAGATGGGAGCAGTGGTAGGATGGGAGTAGATGAGAGATGGAGGGATGTTAGGTAGCAGTAGTGGCGAGGCATGATAGGTATGGATGGAGCATGTAGTAGAGTATGATGGGGGGATGTTCTAGGGAGTAGGTTATGCAGGATGGCGAGTTTGGACTGGGGCAGTGAAGCATGTGGGATGAGGAATGTTAGGGGGGTGGGAGGCAGTGGTAAGGCGAGTAATGGGATGAGGGTGATGTTAGTGATATGGGGTCATGTGTAGGCAGTGAATGGGATGATGGGGATGTAGGGGGGATTGGAGCTTGTAGGCGAGTAATGGATGAGAAGGGATGTTAGGGGAGATTAGGATGCAGTGTAGGTCGGTTATTTGATGAGTGGTTGATGTTTGGGAAATGGGATGCATGTGTAGTGTGAGTGAATGGGATACAGGGGGGTATGATTGGGTATGGGAGCAATGTAGGCGATTGATGGGGGATGAGGGGGATGGTTAGGGTGGATGGGAGCATTGTAGTGTGACGAGTGATGTGATGAAGGATTTATGGGGATGGGACAGTGTAGGTAGTGTGGGATGAGGGGGATGTTATGGGGAATGGGAGCACGTGTAGGTGAGTGATGGGATGAGGGGAATGTTATGGATGGAGCAGTGGTAGTGCGTATGGGATGAGGGGGATGTTAGGGTGACCTGGGAGATCAGTGTAGGTGAGGGGGATGGGATGAGGGGGATGTTATGGGGATGGAGCATGTAGGGTGAGTGATGGGATGAGGGGTGATGTTAGTGGGATGGATAGCAGTGTGCAGGTGAGAGTGATGGGCATGAGGGGGGTATGTTGGTGGGCGGGAAAGCATGTGGAGGATGGATGAAAAGGATGTTTGGTGAACTCGAGTGTTGTGGGGGGAGCAGTGTGGTAGGCGATTGAGGGATAGTGTCCTAATGTTAGGGAGATGTGAGCAGTGTTAGTGGAGTGACTGGATGGGGGTGGGATGGGAGCTGTAGTGAAGTGATGGTGAGATGTGAGGAGATGGGAGCATTGTAGGGAGGATGTGTAGGGATAGGGTGTATGGGAGCAGTGTATGGCGAGTATTGGATGGGGAAGGGGTATTTAGGAATGGGAGTAGTCAGTGTATGTAGATGAGTGGGATGATGGGGACTGTTGTGGGGAGTGGCAGTGTAGGTGAGTGATGGGTAGTGGGGGGATGTTATGGGGATGGGATCCGTGTAGGCGAGTGGTGGGATGAGGGTAATGTTAGGAGGGAGATGGGAGCATGTAGGCCTAGTGATGAAGATTGGGGAGAAGGTTTTGTATGAAATCGATATCCCCTGTTTAGTCCTATCCCAGTGCGCTTTGCCATGGTATCTTGGACTAATGGGGGGGGGCGGGAGGGAACTAGTTTTCGTTAGTTAACTAAATAAAGTCTACTTACTAACTTCCAATTGTATTTTGTCTCAGCACAAATGTCTGGTATTTTCTTCTTTTTGCTTTCTCACTTTCTCCTATTTCTGCCTACTTTCTTCTCTTAGTACCTTTTATCTTCTTTTTTCCCTAAGTTTATCCTGTGTCTCTTTTGCTGCCCTTAAATTTCCTTGAAAAGCTTCTACTTTACAGAAGATATTTCATGCCTTTTTTTTCTTTGTCCTTTGAATTCTTCTTCGTCAACCCTTTTGGCTTGTTGATATAATCTATTCGTTTGCTACGTTCGTTTTCTTATTCGTTTCTACGGTAACATTTTCTCACCGAATTTACGCGTAATTTCTTGTCATAAGAATTTTCAATTTATCTTTTCGTTGAGAGACCTGCTTAATTCATCCTTTTACACAATGGCGCCGTGCTTTTGCGGCGGGGGCTTCTTCGGCGACTTGGCGGCCGTTGGTCGGCGCGTGACTGTCTCGGGGAGGTGGGGGGCCCGTGTCGTCGCTGCTTGTCTTCGCTGAGTCTTTATCTGGCCGCTGGGCGCCGTTTCTAGCCGCTGCTGTCTTACTCTTTAAATCTTTTTCAAGGGTCATACCACTCCTTTTCTCAGTTCGGCGAGTGATGGGAATGAGGGGTGGGGAGCAGAGTTAGGCGATTGATGGGATGATTGGGGTGTTAGGGAGATGGGAGCAGGTAGGTGATTGATGGATGCGGGGGATGTTAGGGAGAATGGGAGCAGTGTTAAGTAATGCGAGTGATGGGATGAGGGGGTGTTAGGAAGATGGGAGCATTGTAGGCTAATTTATTTGTGATTGGTTATGTTAGGAAGAGGGAGGCATGTAAGGTGGAGAGTGATGGGATTAGGGGTATTTTTAGGAATGATTGGAGCAGTGTCTTTTCTTTCATTTGCATTCTTTTCTTTTCTTCCCCTTGTCTCCTTCTGTGTCCCGTGCCTTTGCGTTCGGGTGATTTTCGGGAGATGGGGAGCAGTGTAGGCGAGTGATGGGATTAGGGGGTGGGAGCAGTGGATAGGTAGGCGAGTGATGGCTACTCCCGTTGTCTTTTCTTGCCGCTTAGGCGCCGTGCCCTATGCTTCGCGTGGCTTTGCTTCTTTTTCTTTTCTCTACTTTCTTGCTCTTTCTGTTCTTCTTCTGTTTTCTTTTCTTCTTGCTATTGCTCCTTTTCTGGCTGCTCCCCGTTTCTGTCTTCGTTTCTTTTTCTGTCTCTGTTCGGCCTTTCCTCTTTTCTTTCAGTCGTTCATTCCTTTTTCTTTTTCTTCCGCTCGTACTTCCTTTTCTTTTCGCGTTTTTTTCTTCTTTTTTTTTTGCTTCCCCTATTGACTCCCTTATCTTTCTCTTTCTATCTTCTTCTTTTTCGTGTATTCTTATCTTCTTTATCTCCTTGTATTCGAGTGATGGGATGAGGGGGTGGGAGCAGTGTAGGCGAGTGATGGGATGAGGGGGATGTTGGGAGATGGGAGGCAGTGTAGGTGAGAAGTGAAATGGATGAGGGTGATGGGGAGGCGTGTAGGCGGAGTGATGGGAATGAGGGTGGGACAGTGGTAGGCGAGTGCTGGGATGAGGGGATGTTAGGGGATGGGAGCATTGGTAGGTGAGGTGATGGGATGAGGGGGATGTTGGGAGATGGGAAGCAGTGTCAGGTGAGTGAGGCATTAGGGATTTTAGGGAGATGGGAGCATGTGGTGAGAGTGATGGGATGAGGGGATGTTAAGGAATAATTGGAGGCATGTAGGTGAGTTATGGGATAGGTATGTAGGAGAATGTGGAGCAGTGTAGTCAGTGATGGGATGCGGGGATGTTTTAGGAAAGATGGGGCATGGAGGTGATGGAATGAGGGGGTTTTAGCGAATGTATGCGAGAGTGATGGAATGAGGAGTGTTTAGCATGTAGGCGAGAGTGATGGAATGATGGGATTTTTGACAGTGTAGGTGAGAGTTTTGGGATGAGTGGGAGGAGCCGTGTATGTGAGTTATGGGATAAGTGGATGGAGCCGTGTTTGTAGGCGATGATTTGATGCGTGATATGGGAGGCATGTATGTGGTGAGTTTTGGGATTAGGGGGTCAGTCGGAGCACGTGTAGGTGAGTGATGGGATGAGGGGGGGTGGGATGCAGTTTTAGCGGGTATGGGATGAGAGTGGTGTGGGGGTGGGCGCAGTGGTAGTGTGGGTATGGTGAGGAAAATGGAGGCCGTTTAGGTGTGAGTTTTGTATGAGAGAGATGGAGCCGTTTAGGTGGGTGTTGGATTATGGAGATGGAAGGCGCGTGTAGTTGGGTGATGGGATGAGTGAGATGGGAGCCGTGTAGGTGTGAAGTTTGGGATGAGTTGGGGTGGCGAGCAGTGTAGTTGGTTATGATGGGGAGATGGAAAGCAGTGTCTTGATATTTTGGGATGAGGGTCAATGCGAGTCCGTGTAGTGGGTGATGGGGATGATAGGATGATGGGGGGTTGGTCAGTGGTAAGCATTTTGGATAGGGGGGGGAGCTGAGTCGTGGGTGGAGGTTACTGGTAGGGAGAAGTATCATGAGCAGTGTAGTTGAGTATGGGAGATGTTACGGGGGGTGTGAGCATGTAGTAGTTGATGGGATGAGAGGGAATGGGTACATTGTAGTTGGAGTTGATAGGATAGTGTGGATGTTAGGAGATGTGAAGCAGTGTAGGTGATGTGATTGTTGATGTTAGGTGGGTGTGAGCAGTTAGTGGGTGATGGGATGATAGGATGGAGCATTGTAAGGCGAGTGATGGTGATGGGGATGTTGGGTTGGTGGGAGCAGTGTACGGTGAGTATGGACTGGAAGGGATGGAGCGTGTAGATTGAGTGATGGGCATGAGAGGGATGGGAGCGTGTGTAGTGAGGTATGATGAGGGGATGTTTATGAGGCTGTTGGAGAGTCATTGTGTTGAGTGATGATATGTTAGGGGTGGGGGTGTGTAGGCATGTAGGTGAGTGATGGGGATTGAAGGATGGAGCATGTGTAGGTGAAGTGATGGGCATGGAATGGTGATGTTTTAGGGTGGTGGGAAGCAGTGTGGTGATGATGGGATGTTAGGGGGGTGTGAGCAGTGTAGGTGATGATGGATGAGGGTATGGAGCCGTTTAGGTGAGTGATGGGATGATGGGGATGTTATGATTTGGGACGTGTACGTGATAATGGATGAGGGGGTTTGGAGCCGTGTAGTGTGATTTGGGGATGTTAGGGGATGTGTGAGCTGAGGTGAGTGCTGGGATTGAAGGGGATGGAGTCATTGTAGTGAGTGACTGGATTAGATGGGAGCAGTTGTAGGTGAGTGATGGATGGAAGGTGGATGTTTAGGTGGTTGGGAGCAGTGTAGGTGCGTGTTGGGATGATGGGGGTGAGAGTGTGTTAGTTTGACGAGCGTTGTAGGGGTGGAGCTGATGTGCAGGGTATGGATAGGTTGGTGGCGTGTAGTGTGAGTGATGATGGGATAGGGGTGGAGATGGGTGATGATATGGGATTGGGTGGGACCATGTCGGTGAAATCTGCAGACAGAAATGGGTTGGGAAGGACGGGCTGTAAGGTGTGTTTCTTGGAGGTGCAAAGCAATGACGTTCTGTTTTTGCACTGTTAACGATCTCTTGTTCCCAGGCGGACCAGGATTTTCCGATACAAGCCGATTTTGTCTACAATGCTTTCTTTTACCCAATGTTTTTCTAATTAGTGTTTGTAATCTCGGCTAAAACTTTTTAAGTCACTGAACGGGTAAGGCAACAGCCCAATGTTGCTCGTCAAAAAAACACCAAACGTAGACATTCTGACGTTAACTACAGAATGAAAAAAAGAAACAATAGGGCACGTGGGACACAAACTAAACGGCCACAAACCGTTTAAACTTATCACAAACACAACGCTTAACCCCTTCAGAATCGAATGGACATTGAATGGGTTGGATAGTAGCTACCATATTAACTGGCTTCTTTTAGAAGAGGGAATGACTTTCATATGGTGCGCTACATACTTAATGGGAGTCCCTTCGTTTATGCCCGGTTATAGCTTCACCAACAATGGGATATAACGGCCCTGGCGCTGTGCCCCGAGTGTATCCACCTTATACAACAAGATACATGAGCACTTCCCTTAGTGTTGATATGGGTCCGCACCCCCCAGGCACCGAAACTCTTTTCAGGATTCCCACTGACGTGGCAGAATAATGGCATTAACACTATAATTGTACATTGCACCCTTATGACTGAACAGCACTACATTGAACATAAATTGTTTTGTTTTTTTTTTTTAATTCTGCATTGCAAATACAATATAAATGCTCTTCCTCGGTCAAGTTCCCACATGTTCGGATCTGACAATGCTTTAGCAACTACTGTACAGCGTGTCCGCTGAACACTTCCACTGTTGGGCAAATGGAAAAGAATGGTCTGCCCAGGTGGTCCCCAGCAGTGACCAGTCTCGCATCCTTAGACCGATACCGCATATGTAGCATTTGGTGAGAAGCTTTCCTCGATCACACTTCATTCAACAAGATGCTCCCAAAATCTTCTCCCCCCAACAAAAGACTGCAAGATGGTATTACGTCCTAATTTTATTCTATTCCTCAGAAAACTGGCTATAAGTTTATACTGACAGTCTTGTACTGGGTGAAACCTCGTAAGGAGAGACACCGATAAGGCATCTATCGGGCCTTGTCTCAATGTACGCAGTTTTTCCAGGCGAAAGTAATAGTTTAACAGCCAGCGGTTTCATACGCCGCCATGCCCGATTCGTGTTTGCATACCTGCAGCACGCCGTTCGTGTTGCTTCACTCCTGCTGAGCGATGCCGACTTCGTGTTTGCGCACTGCTGCAGATGCGATATCGTGTTTGGCTCGCGCGCGATCTCTTGCGACATTGGCGATTCCGATTGTGTGCGCACTCTGCAGCATGCCGATTCGTGTTTGCGCACTCTGCAGCATGCCTATTCGGTTATCGCACTCTGAGCATGCCGTATTGCGTGTTTGCAGCCCCTGCATCATGCGATGCTGTTTTGCGCCTTCTGCAGCATCCGATTCGTGTTTTGTCGCACCTCTGCAGTCAGTGCCCGTCGGTTTGCCACTCTGCCCAGCCTGCCGATTGTTTTGCCGCACCTCAGCATGCGATCGTGTTTGCCACCTGTCAGCATGCCGATTCGTGTTTGCGCACTAACGTGTCAGCATGCCGATTCTTTCTGTTGCGCACTCTCTGCAGCATGCCGGATTCGTGTTTGCGCACTCTTGCGCATGACCGATTCTGTTTGCGCACTCTGCAGCATGCCATTCGTGTTTGCGCACGCTGCAGCATGCCGATTCGTGTTTGCGCACTCTGCAGCATGCCGATCGCGTGTTTGCGCCACTCTGCACAGCATGCCGATTTCGTGTTGGTCGCACTCTGCGCAGCATGCCGATTCGTGTTTGCTGCGCACTTCGTTTGCGCATCGAGCTGCCGATATCGTGTTTGCGCACTCTGCAGCATCCGATTCGTGTTTGCGCTCACATCTGCAGCATGCCGATTCGTGTTTGCGCACTCGGCAGCATGCCGATTCTGTATTGCGCACTCTGATGCACATGCCGCATTGTCGTGTAGGGTTTGTCTCACTCTTCAGCATGGCCGTTCGTGTTTTGCGCCGTCTGCAGCATGCGATTCCGTGTTTGCGCACTCTGCAGCATTGCCGATTCGTGTTTGCGCACTCTGCAGCATGCCGATCGTGTTTGGCACCCTCTGCAGCATGCCGATTCGTGTTTTGTGCACACTTGCAGCATCCGATGAGTCTTGTTTGCACCTCTGCAGCATGCCATTCGTGTTTGACACTTTGCAGCAGCCGATTCGTGTTTGGACACTCTGCATCATGCCGATTCGGTTTGGAACACTCTGCAGCATCCGATTCGTGTTTGCACACTCTGCAGCATGCCAGATTCGTGTTTGGAACCCTCGGTGCACGCCATGCCGATTCGGTGTTTGGACACTCTGCAGCATGCGATTCGTGTTGCACACCTGCGCATGCCGTTGGTTTGGACACTCTGACGCAGCACCGATCGTGTTGGACCACTCTGCACATGCCGATTTCGTGTTTGCACACCTCTGCAGCATCCGATTCGTGTTTGCACACTCTGCAATGCCGATTCGTGTTTGGACACTTCGCCTCCTGCAGCATCCGCTTCGTTTTTCGTACTCTGCAGCACAGCCGATTCGTGTTTGCACATATCTGCAGCACGCCGATTCGTGTTTTGCGTCTCTGCGACGCCGATTCGTGTTTGCGTACTCTGCAGCATGCCGATTCGTGTTTGCACACTCTCCGCTGCCGATTCGTGTTTGACACATCGCCAGCATGCCGATTCGTGTTTGCACCACTCTGCAGCATCCGATTCGTGTTCACACCCACCCACCTTTGCATATCCTTTTTCTCTCCACCGGAAAACTATGAGCGTATCTTACATTATTGCAGAGGGAGTGGCTCTGGCCTTACAACAGCCGAGCATGAGCGCCGGCCATTCGGGAATGTTGATCCGCGAGAGGTCGTGGCGAAGCACAGTCTCAGCGTTTTCCCCCGATTACGCCTGCCAGGTTTTATTCGGTTCTCATGTACACTGTTCACTGCCATACGATACAGAACTAATTTTGGATGTGGCATATGGAAAGCCAGCACGTTATGATGCTGCTCTTTTGACACTTTTTTTTTTCTTTCAATGCAGCTAAGCTGTCCTTGGAGAGATATTCTTAAGGAGAAAACTATATTCTCTAATTAGGGGAGCAACGTAAGGTGGACTGGTCTATAATTATTCCTTTCTATACTGTACAATTCCAGAACCACAAAGTCTCCCAAAATGAGTTCAGAAAAAGAGATTAGGACATGATAAGTTCAAATATGGTCTTTAAATTATAATTAACCTAAACAAGAGTGGCCAACCCAGTCCTCAAAGCCACCAACAGGTCAGGTTTCAGGATATCCCGCTTCACATCACGGTGGGCTCAATCAGGCTCTGCTTCAGCACAGGAGGGCTTTTAGACCCACCTAAGACACCCTTGCTTAAAGAGCATGAGTAGCACTGTTAATATAACTATACACATCTATTACTATATATTTCTGAAAGCGTCATCTTTTTCCGTGTCTGTATGTGTCTCCCTGTGTCCCTCCCTGTGTGCCCTAGCGGCAATCCTATGGACCTGGGGCAGGGGCCAATAGATTGCTCCCTTGGCCCGCCCCGCCCCCCACACCTCTCATTGGCCTGAGGGAGTGACGGGCAAAGGGGAGAGAACGGACAGACCAACACTCACGCACGATCCACGCACACAGAACCCCAGCCACCCCTCCCGCCATCTCGGCTTCTTATTCGCTCGACCACCGACCAGCTCTCCCATCACTCAACGCTTTCCTCCTCGAGCTGGCCGTTCCCGTACCTCTCCCCGCGAAGTCACCCCCTACGCCCGGAGCGGTCTCAGCTCTCCGCTGAGTTCTACAGCGCTGGTTGGAGAGTCGCAACTGTGCTTCCCTTTTCCCATTAGAACGACAGGACGTTTCCCGCAAGGCCGAGGCACAGGGACAGCCCTGTGTGCAGCGTATGTCTACAGTCACTCCCTGGATAATGATTATAACTCTCCTGACTCCCCATCTGTATTGCTGAACTTTACCTCCACTGAACAATAAATAAACTAGGCCCATTGTGCTCGACTCCTGCCTTTCGACCCCGCTCCCAGTCCCACCACCTACCCTACCTTCCACCCACCCATACAACTCCCGCCCCCTACCGTACCCTACGGACCCTCTGCTTTGCCCGCACTCTACCTGCCCCTTGGACCCACCCCCACCTCCATGCCTTCTGCCCCCCCACCCCTCCTGCCCTTTGCCCCCTGCCCTTTCCTGCCCTCCCACCCTTCGACCGCCACTTGCCCCACCCCCGCCCTTCCACGCCCCTTCCCCCCCCCGCCTTCACACTCCCCTCCCCACCCCCCCTTCCCATCCATGCCCCCTGCCTCCAAGCACGCGGCAACGCCGGGTAGTATCAGCTCAGTGAGTACATAAAGCTTGGCCCACCACTGCAGAACACTTAACAGTAATTCCCTCCTACTGTCTCTGGTACGTTCTTCCTAACCTACCAATTAACTGTAAAAATCCTCCTGGATCAGGACTCCTCTCTGCCTAAATGTTACTTTTATGTCTGAGGAATCGTTTATTTCCATAACCCTGTTTATTGATTATTGTATTTATGATTGTCACATGCATATTACTAGCGCTACGAACTAATTGGGCTATATAATAAAGACATACATACATAGTGAGCTTCAGTCTTCGACTGGCCACTGATTGAGCCCCTGTGTGAAGCCAGGATTCCAGAAAACCTGGACCTGTTGGGTAGGCCCTGAGACCTGGGAGTTAGCAATTTCACTGAGCTAGCAGTTTCTGTCTTCCAGGAGCTGCGGTTTGATTGAGTAATTTTTTTGCAGTGCTTATTTACATAAACACAGTGTGGAGCCAAATGGGGGTCTAGGAATAATCTCATCCTGCTGACTTCTCTTAGTGCCTAAATTAGGGACGCCACTCCAGCCTAAAGGCAACCCACGGTTCAGGTTTTTCAGGATTCCCGCTTCAGCACAGGTGGCTCAGTCCTGTGCTGAAGCAGGGATATCCTAAAAACCTGACCTGTTGCTGGCTCCGGAGGACTGGAGTTGGCCGTCCCTGGTATACAGGATGGCAGCGTTCCCAAGTAGAAACTCTTTCTAGGAGAGCGGGTGTGTGAGTGATGAAGTGGCGGGGAGGGGAGGAGGTGGTGTATGACATTCCAGCAGGAACGTAACTGGAGAGAGAGACGTGAATTAAACGGATCGGAATGCCAGAACCTAAAAACGTACTGTCAGCGCTCTGGGGCCTCGCGGAGCTGTGGCCGCTCTGATTTACGAACAGTGATCAAGTTACATAGATATTGGCACTGGAACTAAATGTAAGGGGGGCGCGAGTGGGACATCCATTGATTCACTCAAAATAACTCTAAAGCAAGACAATAATATTTCTACCTGAACCCTCTCATTCGGAGTCAGCATTTTGATGTTAGGAAGTTATATATGACACCGGCAGCAGAGAGGCCGATTGATTAATAATCCCTCTGGGCTTCTGTCCTTTCCGGGGGTATATAACACCCGTTTGTGCGGTTCCAGGAGATGTAATTGTGCACCACAGCCGCTCTGATTCATAATGTTCCAGTATTAAGGATGGAAACTCAGACCTTTTGATTCATTATGGAGGATACTTCCACAGTGGATTAAACCTGAAACGCTGCTTGAAAATACTCAGAGAAAAGGACAAAGTGCCTCGTTACTGATCCCACGTACTAAGTAAGAACGCAATAGTCACATGACATAGCTACAAACTAACCTGCGCCACTTTAATAGAGTTTTGCGTGGAGCCACCGGCGTGATATTCAACGGTGAATTTTTTCACCAGCTCTTCAAACCTGTAAGAAAGCACAAGAGAGGGGTCGGTTGGAAGGGAGGTCCTGAGAGAGAGTCATTCAGAGCCAGAATGCAAACCAGAGAGGCCTGGGGCTGGGGTGCTGGTTTGCAGGATACGCGGGGCTCATTAGCCTCTTTACAAGGTGCGAGCTGAGAAAGCCCAGGGAAGGGGCGCGTAGAGAGAGGAGACGAGGCCTGACCTACACATAAACCATGCTGGCAGAGAGACAAGTGCCTGAGCGAGAACAGAATTCTGTACCCGCAGACGGCTTATTAAACATAAAACCACACCATGATTAAAAAGAACAATATCAGCGTGCGTTTCTATGGCACCTTTCATTCTTTTGCCGTTTGCGCAGTAAGGTTTCACACAGCTGCTCTGCTCTTGGAGGCAGCGTTCGAAGACAAGAACATATCACAGTGTGTAAATATACACAAACACACACACAGACAGTTGTGTGTAAATTTACATGTGTACATAGAATTATTTGTAGAATTGCCTAATAACAGCAGGAAAAGGTTGGGAAAACCAGGAGAGAGGTTCCTAGGACTTTACAAATGGCTCTAACAAAATATCTGGTCGCATAAGAGAATACAGAAGCCTGTGCTGTACTCTGTACTCTTATAGCTGGGGAGAATGCCACCGCCGGGTTTGAATTTGGGCCCTTTCCTGAGCTGAACACCGCAGTATAAAAGCAGAAGCGTTGAGGTATAAAACTGTGTGACACGTAACATTTGGGATGTGCTTCAGTCCTCGGGAATATTTCAACTGGCTCCGCCACCAAAAATCTGTTTTTTTTTAAAGCTTTAACCGTTACATAAATAACTCAGTCCAACAGTAAAATCTTCAACTGAGCCACATATTGAGCCACCTGTGCTGAAGCAGAGATAACCTGAAACCCTGGCCTGTTGGGGCGTCTTGAGGACTATAGGTCATGCCTTACAATCTAATAACTGTATTAGAAATGGCAGTGAGGGCGTATGGGCGTTCGATGACAGAGTGCTACAAGTGGTAAGTGTTGCCAGAATACGTAGCCGATTCCTTGGAGGTTGGTTTAAATTAAGTCCTTAAAAGGTGGTGATGTGTGATGGAGGCTGGAAGCCCTATGAATGTCAAGATGCGCAATGGTGAACATTCTGGTGTCCATGCAAGGCTGGTGCATGAGAGGGGGTGAAGATT
>WSYH01006360.1:0-38738 GCA_036426205.1 Ascaphus truei
AATTATATATATATATATTATATATATATATATATATAGAAATATAAGTTATATATATATATAGTATGCAATATATATATACATATACATATGTACAGCATATCCGATAAACATATACCATATGTTAATACTGTATAACTATTCCGAAACTTCCAACAACTTATCTGAATTTGTTTATTAACTATTTTGATTTGTTGATATTGCGAAGTGCTACTACGCATCATACTGCTGACTTATCAATATTGTCAAGTATTTGCTTCTCTCACTTATTCCTCCATACTTGAGGTTAGACAGTATTATCAAAATGTTAGTGGGCTAATAGAAAGAACGAAGAAAAGAGTGAAATAAGGACACTATTTGTTTTTATTATCCTCACTAAAAGCCGTGGTCTTTAGCATGTGTATTTAATTGTACTGATACAGAAATCATGTATACGCAATCAAAATTTAAATTTTGGGAGTACCTATAACTGCATGAAAATTACCTTAGGTACAATTAAAAGAAATAAAGACTTTTTGGAAAGTAACGGATACAAGAGCTGAATAATTGAGCGAACGATGTGGTAAAATACAAGAACTATAATTTTTTAGTTGTTACCAGAGAAAGGTGCTTAATACTAGGCTTTACACTACGTAGCTTATAAATGCAATTTCCTTAATAAATATATTATGCTATGTGTTGCATATACTTTTGAGTTACTCATGGATGAACCACTTGACGTCACATGAGGCAAAACACACTTTTTTATTGAAATCCAATTAGAAAATTGTAATGTTTACTGTTGAGTAAAAAAGAGAATGACAAAAACTCCGGTGTTCTCCAGTCCAAAAACAACAAGCGACGTCTGAACAACTGAAATGAGCACCGGAGTCCAATACTTCTATTAATGCTAGTAGGGTTTTCCAAGATTAGGAGGACTATGGTGTTGTGCACCGTGCAGTATGTATCGACATTACCTTGGTGCATCCTTTTCTGGACGTAATTGTTATATTTGTCATGTAACATGACAATTTATTATGCTGTGTTTTTTCTCCATGACTTATTTATTGAATTATCTGAAAAATAAATAAATGGCATATTTTGTGACAGTCACGTCTGTGTGGTGGAGAGAGAGTTTGCAGTGTGCCATACTTTCACAGCATACGGGAGATTAAATCCCTCTAGCTAGTACCAATATTTGCAGCTGGAACTAGTTAGTTATAGGGAAACTGCAGATAGCAAGGGGTTTAAAGGCTAGTCAGCAAGCTGCCAGAAAAGAGACTTTTCCCCAACCAGGAAGGACAATGCTGTGTACGGTTCCCAAGGCCTCCGATGTAATTGCCTGGGACACAACACCACCGAACAGAATCTCCATTGAGAGCAAAACACAGCTGCTGGATGCAGAGGCTTGTATGAAAGGAACGGATTTCTAACTTGTTGGGGAGCAAGCCTGTTCATGTCTCACGGTGACCACAGTAGCCAGAAGGATGCCTGGAGCTTCCTAAGATGGATTCAAGGCCACAGCTAAGGACAATTATTTTAATACGTATTCTTAAGCCCGTAGTATTTGAGGACTTTAAATGGCCTAGTCAGCCAGTCAGTTCGTTAGGTATGTGTAGTTGCCCTTCCCCCCAACTGTGGGAGTTTAGGATTTTATGTTATGGTTTATGTTGGCCTTAAAGGGACAGTGCAACATACTGTTAAACTGTTGTTGTGATCGTGAAAAAAAAAGCCGCAGTGAAGGGTTGCTAAAGCCTTAAAATACGTTTGGACTCGCTGACGGTACACAAGACCATCATGCTACAATATTTAATGGATTTTTGTTATATACGTTATCTGATGAATTTCAATTATTACCTGAAAAAAACATACAAGCAGTATCAGCACATAATATATACAAGTTTCAAGAAATCATGTTCTAGTTCTATTATTGTTAAATATAGATTTGGAATCCAATCGTAGCCCGCATAAACAATGGTTAATCTACATTTGGGTGCTCCGAATAAGGCGTTTTAAGAAACGCAAAGTGGCTTTAGAATGTGTGTTGCGCTGAACGACATTCACAGAGACACACAAACAGGCACTTTGTGTCTAAAATGACTTTTTTCTGGCAAATTTTTCTAAGTCCAACTTGCTCGTTCGTTACCCTGTTGGCGTTTTAAATTCTGCACCTTATGCGGGATTGCACGAAGTACGCAAACCTTAGAGTACGTGAAAGTTGCGTTAAGAAAACATGTCGCCAAGGTAGACAGCAAAAAAAAGCTGGACTTAGAAAATTTCTTGTTTACAAGTTTTTGCAGACGAACACCCATACACAGGCCGGCGGGGTGTCCCCAGCTGACCCCGCGGGGGACATGAGGGAGCCGGGGGTCGCAACGGGTGTCCCCGGGGCCTCACCAAGCGGGGGTCCCCGGCGGGAGTGCGGGGTCCACGAGGTGTTGGGGTTCCACGCTGACAGGCGGTAGCAATCCGTTGGTCGCCACCCCCCAAAAATATCCTTACAACTTAACCAACCCCATACAAACCCATAACACATAAGTACTTTATTGTCAAAATAATATTCTCCCCCTATGGATAAATACTGCCATTTCACTTTTAATATACATTAAGATGGAGAAAGAAGTACATTTATTTAGGCACTCTCAGGTGGTCCAGGGGTGGTCCTCAAAGCTGTCTGTGGGCCAAGGATGTGTCTCAATATATCTGTATCCCCCAAGTGATAATCAATAATTGAAATGAAAGGAGAACACATGCATTGAGTTTAAATAATATATAATTAATTGAATTACATGTCTTCCAAACTTTATAGTGTACCAGCAAACGTTGCAGGGGGTTAATTAAGGGCCAATTACTCCCGGCCCACAAACACACCCTCTTGTCAATATCCAACATTCTGGACAACCTTTAGACAAAACAACCATTACTTCTGGTGATGCTAAACACGTTCATGAAATCAACATGTTATACAATGTCATGATGAGTTATTTAATTTTCTGTCAATTACCATATGTCGGAGATTGGTTTTATGTGATCTTGAATGGTGTCTAATTGATGATTACATCCATTTAATTATGTGTGTAACAATCAGAATTAAAGGTACAATTGAATTTTGGAATGAATACAAGTCATAGTTCACATACTATCCAAACACACGGGTCAATCATTTACAATCATGTGACTATTCGACTGCTATTTAACGATATAAGGGAGCCACACCTTCCAGGGTGAAAGGACGCGCCACCAGATTAAGCTTTGTGTTGTTGTTACGAAGGAGGAGGAGGAGATTATGTTGCAGTGGAGAGAGAGGAGAGAGGGAGAGAGAGATTCGTGTTGTGAGACACATGCTCCGCATTTTAGGCAAAGAAGCTCCCTAAGGGCTGTGGACTCAGGACGAGATTATCAGCCGCTACAGATTGAAGCCAGCGGCTATCTTGGAATCTATGATGTGTAAGAGAAGTTTAGAGCAACAACAGACGGAGTATGCAGGCCTGGCCTTGTTAAAATGCTGAGCTACATTACATTTTCTTGGCGGTCATTTCAGGACAACGTGGGGATAGTAGGGGGGTCTCGCCAGTGGCATTCTCGATAGGCCTTTCTTAGCCAGTTTCTATGGGCACTGACCTGATGTCTAGTGATTATATACATTTCCTCGCGAGCAGATAGCGTGGCAGGCATGAAGACTGCATGTTATAATGTAGCTGGGCTACCCAATGTGAGGGATGCTATAGATTGCACACTGTTGCGCTGACCCCGCTACGTGAAGAGGAGAGGGGATTTCCGGAACAAGAAACATTAACTCACTCAAGTGCAGGCGTATGTGACGCATGCATGGAAATTTGAGTGTGCTAGCCCACTTCCCAGGTGCCTGCACGAGTCCCATATTTTGAAGACTCATTAGTCTCCGTAAATTTGAAAAGCGGGAATTCGAGGACGGTTGGCTATTAGGTCAGTCAATGTTACAGAAACAGCACTTACAATACATTTAATGTACAGTTTAATGTTTCATATGTGTTGCTAAATTGTAAGTATGACCACAAATACTTAACAGTTGTGAAGTTGTATAAACTAATTCATGTCATGCAGCGTCATCTTAGATAAGGGATTCATTGGTAGGGCATGTGGGTTATTATTCACTCCTCATGACTAGGAAATGGCAACTCGACCAGTTTTGAATATTGTTACATATCTAACCTTATGTGATTGGAATGTCTTATAGGCGGACCAGAGATGGAAGCCGGGCCTGGATTTCTGACCCCACTGATAATACTCAAACCCCTGCAGGAGGAACGATATAATCCGCACACATATCAACATGCTCGGTGATGAAAGAGGACATTGGAGTGTTGGAAAAGTCTTTTAGGTGATTGATAGATCTTGTGGTGCGTCCAGTATTCGCCAGCGAAGGTTGGCAGGAATAGTGATTTTTTGTGCATTCTGCAAACATTGCCCTATGCACAATCTTCAAGGCAAATTCAGGAGGATTTAAAGGAGGATCCTCTCATGCTCCTGCAGGGTTAGGGACCATACAGCCCGTGGGGGGTGGAGAAGTCAGACGTTAATAGAGAATTTTTCACAGTAAGATTTTTCTAAGACATCTAACCAATCTGTAATCATCTCGTGATGTGTGTTACCTTGCATGTGATGAGTAATCTTAGATCTGCTCTCTCCAAAAAACTGACATGTTGTAGTGAATGATCAGACCTTCGTCTGCCACGGTATGTCAATGTTTCACACATTTCTTCGTGTATTCATCATGGTTCACCCCACTGTACAATGTGTGCATCCTTAATTGCAGAATGTTGGGTATTAAGTTGATAGTCTGTAGTGATTACTAAGCATAGTGTTATCTATAACTTAACGCCGGGAAATGAATACAGTGTATATGATTTTTTTTATAATACTTTCAACATATTTGCAATTTCGAAACAATTAATTGTGTTCTTAAATACTTAGACATTTTTATGTTCAAATCCTTACTTAATATTATTATTGCCAATTTATGTAACTGTCTCCCTTCTGCCCCTAACCCCCCCCCCCACACACAGGATAGAATGTCGTGGTGTAGAGCAGGAGAAGCTATCAGGAACACAGACACACAGACACACAGACACACAGCTCTCTCATAGACAGGGCAGGCTCCACGGCAGCCCTGAAAAGTTTGCGATAAGTGAGAGAAGGAGAAGCTGCTGTGCGGGGGATCAGTGGACAGGTGAAGTTTAAAAAATTTCCATGGAGAGGAGCTGCAGCCTGAGACTCGCAATCTACTAGCACTGCCTGCAGCTCCTCTGACTGCTGGGGAGGAGGAAGAAGGAGGGAAGGAGGGAGGAGGCGAGGAGGGCGCGAAGGAGTAGCAGTAGCACAGTGAAGCAAAGTGCGATGATGGCGGTCCCAGCTCCCCCCTCTGTAGACACGGGAATCCCGGGCACAGCGGCCATTTTTTAAAATTGTTAATAATTAATTTTATTTTTTAATCGGATCGGGTGGCCCCCGAAGGACCGCGCTTTTTTATAACGGGGTTTTACCTGTTATATATGTTATAATATATAATATATGGACCCATAGATGGTCCCGGTTTGTCGGTGTATGGGCAGTTCCAAATGTGAAGTAGTATGGGTCAGAATAAAGCGTGCATTTATGTCACTGTCTCTGTGAGTGCGCTCCTTGGTTCCAGAAAAGTATCTACTTTCAGGAAACCATTTACCTCTAGCCAATAATCACATCCAAACACGGGGGGGGAGGACAAGCCAAATAACATTCCAAGACACTAGACACTGTTAGTAACCTTTTGCTGTGCTTCATTCATTGTAAACATCGCGAGAAGAATCAGTGTTATTCGAAAGCCTCGCACAAATAAAGCATTTCGTTACCACAGGGAACCGGTCTCAGTTATTATTTATTTTTGATTATTCTGATTATCATGGTTCTATACTCATACAGTACGTCATGATATTATATTATATATATATATATATATATATATATACCACACTATAGATTTGTGTGGATTGCATATCTGTGACGAAGTTAAATATGTGAGATTTTACCAATAAAATGCCTTTCAGGAACGGGGAACCTTTCATTTAAACAGTGTTCCATGAGAGAAAAAGGGTTGTGTTTTTTGTTTCGCTTTAGACGTTTCGCTAATCCAACACCATTTTGAGGAAACGCATTGTGTAAGATAAATGAGAGACTGCCTGGTCCACATGCTATCACTACAAACATGTAGATACAGAATGCTAAACACATTAATTAGTCAGCATAATGTCAACGAATTTCATTTTAAACTGATGCTTTCACTGCCATTCTATAAGTGAATAACCCGGATCACCCAGGCACCTACATTTATTATGTTAGCCATATTGCAAGACACAAATAGGAAGATATGTACGGGCATTTGAACATTTAACATTTTTTTAATGTCGAAAATGTATCTTTTCTTTCACAAAGGAGGCATGCACGTAGTCGACTGACATTAAGGGCTGTGCATGAATATCTTTGATTTCACCCGCCATTGCACAGCACTGTTTCAAAAATATGGCCACATATATCGTTAACGGGATCTACCTTCTTTCCAGAACTGTGTGTTTTGTTCCGGCATATTGTGATCTTCACAGCATGATCTATGTTATATATCGAGGATGGCAAAAGGTAAAGAGAACCACGTTAATTTAGACAAAGAAAACTTTGTTCCCGTTATGGTTACGCGCATGCGTCATGTATCGAACGCAGATGGCGTTCATCGGGAAATAGAGATTCACACAGTGTATTTATATTCGCGAGAGTACCTGCCTTATATTGCATTCATATTCGGTGCAGGCATGTAAGGGGTGTTTGTAGGTAGGCCACTGTAGTCAATCAATTCGTTGTTGGTGGGTCAGCTGGGTAGCGGTGTAGACTTACTCCATAACAGTTTGAATCTGTACAATGTACTGAGGCGGGGAACAGATAGTAAACTTTGTGCCATTTAATCGTTCGGCAAAGTCGTTATTAGCATGTAAGTAATCACTTGCTCCGTTATGGGTCTGGTATTGGGTTGGGCCAACGCGGTTGAAATTCATAGAAAAATGCTGCGTGAACATTTTTTAATGGCACGCTGCGGGCACCTATATCATGGTAGTTGGTCCGACAATTGTCTGTCTTGTGCCATTTCCATCGCAGACATACGGCATACTGGCTTCATAAACTGACAACAGCGATCCCTGTTTCCGAGAGATTGGTGGAATCGAATAAAAGAAGAATTGGTTGATAAGTGCGCGGATCAAATTTTTCCATACTTAGGTTTTGGATGATTTGGATAATCGGGAGTTATCTGTAATATATGAATAGATCTGTGAGATAGTAGCTTTTTTCTGGAAGCGGTTTTTCAAATTGAGCTATATCATTAGATTGGCGTAAGAAAACAGAGGCTTTTCTTTAGAACACATGCTCAAACGGGCATGTTTTATCAGGTAATGCGTACAGTAACCAAAACGATCCCTAAATTCTCTTCTTACAAAGTATCCAAATTGTCATTATGTGCACAACATGACAAGGGTCATTAACAAAGGAATAAGTGTCCCATGTTTATTTCTCCAAGACAGGTGGTCGGTATCTTAGCAAATGTGTGCTGGCGTATTCAACATGATTTAGTAGCAAAAACTCAGAAAACCACACATTGGATAAATTTGTTTGGAAAATAACATGTGAAAAGGTCAACTCTTTCTTATAATGATTATTTGAGCAGTTAATACTAATTAACATAGATTTTTATATATATATAATATATATATATAGATATATATATATATTATATTAATATATATATTTATATATTATATATATTTATTATACATAACACAGTATATATCATGTAAGCAGATAGGATTTTCACTAATGAGAAAATCCTATGCAGTTTTTAATTCACATGATGCACCTGAAATATAAGATTTCATTTACCACTTGTTTATTGCACATTGTTCAGTAGGTGTGGTGAACCTTAGGAATGAAATAATTGAATAAGATGACGAAGAATAAGAAAGGAAATTATAAGACATTGACTACTTTTTTGTGATAATCTTTGGGATGAAACGTATGTGGGAGGCCTTGCTGTGGGGTCATGTCCACGGTTAGTATGATCGTTGCTCTTCTTGATGGTTGGAATGCGGGCAGTGCCAGTGGTTGGAGCCAGTTGCCCAGGTTTAGCAAGTGCCGGGGGGGGGTGTGCCAGCGTTGAGCAGTGCCCGGGGGTTGTGCAGTGGTTTCAGGCCAGTGCCAGGGGTTTTGCCAGTGCGTTGGAACCAGTGCGGTGGTTGTGCCAGTGGGTGAGCCAGTGCCGGGGTGGGGGTTGGCCAGTGGTTTGAGCCAGTGCAGGGGGTGTGCCAGTGGTTTGTGCCCGTTGCCGGGGGTGGTTGGGTTATGCCAGTGGTTGAGGCCAGTGCCGAGGGTTGTGCCAGTGGTTGAGCAGTACCAAATGGTTTGAGCCAGAGCGGGGGTTTGTGCCAGTGGTTGGGCAGGCCAGTGCCAGGATTTGGCCAGGGGAATAGCCTGTGCCATTGGATTCTTGCCGCCATAGATCCTGCGGTACCATGCCTGGGTCTCTGCTGGCTCTGTTTCGGGTCTCTGGCTATCTTTGAGGTACAGGCTATATTTGGGTCTCCGGCTCTCTTTGGGTCTGGGATCGGGGATAGTTAGCTCTAGATCTGATAGTTAGCTCAGATCGGAGAGTGTGGTAATCGTAGTGCGGCATGTGGCTCACTTTGGTGGATTGTGCTGTGGTTGTGGCTGTGGAGGGGTGGACCTGGAATATGCCACAACTGGCCCCATAACACTTGGAAATTAGAGAGCATTTGCCATGTTATCCAGTGTCTCCTGTGTTTAGTCATAAGTGTGTCATGTTTTTCATGCATCATATATTTTTTCATTGGTTTAATCCTGATGTTGCTAGATCTTCTTGGTTTTGATAAACCTGACCCTCTAGGGGTTAAATGGACAATGCTCGCACAAACCTGGTCTCCTGGCCCTCTTTGGATCTCCCCATGGTCATCACTTCTGGATTTTGTGTATACGAATCAAAGAAAGAAAATCAGGTTGGAATCTTCGCATCTGGGGACAGGAATAGTGGGGGATCGACTATCATCCATCATCACTTCTGGACACGTTGTTGTGGTGATTGGCAGACCGCATCTGATTCCGTGACCTCAGCAATCACTATATTAATAAAGGACAAATGTTAAATCAACATAATGACTAAGTAATTATGTGCTTCCCTTTATTTGCCTGTACATCCAATATTAATGCACATATGTTAGCTATTTCTTAATACGTGCATCAGGTAAATCTGCAGTTCAAGCTCCTGTTTTTTAAATTTTATTTATTTTTTAACTTCAATAGTTTTGATATGTGATAATTCTAAATTGCCTAAACAAACTGCATGGAGATGCCGTCAATTCGTTTCTCCGTGTATTGATGGGCGAAGTTGGACGAATCTTTAAATATGGGGAGGAATGTAAATGGTGCTAGAGGAACAAGAGGAACAAGCTGTTGTTAAAATACAATGCAAGAAAATGGTCTTTCAAAGTTGGTTTGTTTATTTAATTAAACAGTGAAAATGGCTTTACAAGTATTTTTTTTACTACACAATGATTCCCCTTAAAAAATTCACACATGGCAGGATATTGCTGAAATGCAGCATTACATACTGTAGCAAGCAGGCATTTATAACTGAAAAAAACCCCCCAGTGACATGTGTAATGTTGCCATTCTGATCAATCATCTAAACAGATGATTTGTAGTTTTGTATGATCAAAGCTGCATTCTCAGATTCTGAAATAAATATTGATTGTCATAGCATACGCACTCCCTGGGGTCGAATGTGGCGACAATGGCCAATATCTCTGTTCCCTCCCAATTCCAAATAAAGGCGGGGGAGTCATAATTGAAGACATATTTTCGCGTAGGAGTGTAAAGGCAGTGATGCTGGAGTCTCCTCCTTTCCCAAATGTGATGCGTCCGCCTGTGCCAGCTTATATTGAGTCTATGTTTGATGTCCCCCCAAATCTTTTTTTACAAGTTCTGGGGTCCTTCGAAAGACGCAGCTGATGAGATATCTCTCGCATATCTTGCCACAATTGTGTCTTCTGTCTGTTCTTGGTTTTAACTGTTGTATATCGGGGAAAACAAATGTTACATATACATTCAGTAGTGATTTAATGAATGTATGGTAATATTAATAAAACATTTTAACAACTTGTTAATATATTACAGACACCTATTAGGCTATGCATGAAGAGCATTGTGGACAAATTTACAGTGGCCCAATCATCGCACACTCCGTTATAGCATACATTGTTTACCAGCTCAATGTTACGTTACGCAGTCTTGCATAATAACATTATGGCATATTTTTTGCTTTCTTGACACTGGAGAAATTACTGTGAGGGAAATCGGTAAGTACCATAGTCCCAGTTTGGGGCTATGCTAAAAGGGCCGTTAAAGTGGTAAGGGACCAGGAATGTGACGTTTCCCTGCGTTCACCGCACCCACTTCCCTTCCCTGGTAGGGATTCTTTATATATACCTCACTTGTAGTTTAATGTATTTTCCCCTAATGGGTGAAGAGTGGGTATCGGGCCAGTGTGGCTTAACCCCTTAATTATCTTTGCGGTTAATATCCGATAAGGTGTTTAAGGGGTTAATTGATATCTGAATGTAATTGCAATGTATTGGCTATGTATTTGCTATGTATTTTGTGGCCAATGAAAGACAAGGATGTTGCTGGCGACGGGGGCTTCTTATTGATGAGGTCAGTAGTACTTTATTTATTTTAATATGCTAGTTAATGCCCTATCTGGATAATAGTTATTTTGCACATTATTGTACTGTAGATGTTGGGGGGGGGATGTATGTATTGAATGTGTAGGCCAGGTTTATTTTTTTTACATTCAGGGTTGGTTCCTTGGTTCTGCGTGAGACCTCTGGAGACCACCTGCGGTATCCTCAGGTATCACACGGGTATCAGGCTGGTGGTTCCATGGGTGACACCTGCGGGGATGAAGCAGTGGTCCCACATCTGTGGGGGCACCGCGGACCCGTAGTCTGCGGGAAAGAACCGGTGGTCCCACATCTGTGGGGGCACCGCGGACCCATAAGTGCGGGGATGAACCGGTGGTCCCACATCCGTGGAGGCACCGCGGACCCGTAGTGAGCACTCGTGAGTTCCCCATACCCCCATGAGAACCACCCGAGGCCCCGAAGACACCTGTGCTCCCAGACATCCGTGAGCCTACCGTGGGGACCCAATTGTGGCCCACGATGACCCAAGGAGACCACCTGGGGGCCATGGTGATGGTGCTTGGCGGGACCCACCAACAGGCCTCCAGAACCTGTGTGAAACAAGTTGCTGGTACCCTGTAGGTCTGTCAGGTGACCCGCCAGCCTGCCGGGGACTCGCTTGGGGCTGGGGTATGAACCCTGTATGTAAAAGAATAAATCATGTATTTATGGGGGGCACAGGGGGTGGGTAATGTATTTAATAAATAGAATGATGCTTATTGTGGGGCAGTGTATTGTTTTTATTGTGGGTACTGGGGGTGGGGGGAGGGGGTATTGGCCTCAAGGGTATGTGGGTAGGCCTCCCTTGTGGGTAGTGGGTGAGGGTGGTTAGGCCTCACGGGGGGGGGGGTAGTGTGGGAGGGTATGTAGGCCTCCCGAGTGGTGGGTGAAGGTGGGTTAACCCCTTAATGACTGTAGCGGTTAATAACCGCTATGGTGATTAAGGGGTTAGGGGACATTACATTGGATGTTTTTATTCTTGTGTATGTTTTGCAGCAGCGGAGGGGGCATGGCCAGGATGAAGATGAGGATGGCCTTCATCGTGGCAGCCAGAAATGGGTGAGTGCTATATGTATTTAATATATTGATTGGTGTTTATGTATTTTAAATACACAGGGTGTGTATGTTGTTTATTGCAATGTTTATTGGGGGCAAATGTCCCCAATAAACATGCTATTCTGCCTTAACCCCTTCATTGCCTCAGCGGTTATCCGCTATGGTAATGAAGCAGCATTTATGTATTTTAATAATATTGTGCGGAAGCAGGGGGGCTCCTGAGCTGAACCGCATTGATTTGTGGCTCAGAGACCCCCTGCTTCCCGAGTTACAGGCCCCGGTTTGGGGCAACGGTTACAGTGTCGCCGCCATATTTATAGCGGGCACGGCGCGAATGGGGTGCTATAAAGATGGCGGCGACACTGCCACCCGATGACACATACCGGGGCCTGTAACGGGAAGCTCACAGTGCACTATTATTAAATATACATTCATGCTGCTTCGTTACCATAGCACATAGCCGCAAAGGTAAGGAATGATTGTTTATTTATATATGTGTTTTACTCATAGTGTAGATGTGCAGAGGGTCTCCAGAGCTGAACCGCATTGGTTTCAGGTCCCGGGACCCCCTGCTTCCCGAGATACAGGCCCCTTTAAAGGGTGCCGGTATCCCTCTGCTTTGTTTACATTCCGCGGTCACGTGATCGGGACATTTAAATGCAGAGTGATACCGGCACCTCATAAAGGGGCCTGTATCTCGGGAAGCAGGGGGTCCCCGGACCTGAAACCAATGCGGTTCAGCTCCGGAGACCCCTGCACATGTACACTATGAGTAAAAGTTGTTTTGAAATGTTTTTGTTTTGCCGATGTTGCGCAGAGAGAGCGGCGGGTCTCTCTCTGCTGCAAACACATATCAGCAGAAACGGCATATCGCCAGGTTATCGGGAGCCAGGAGTTTTTATCACCGGCTCATCGGCGTTTTGCTTTCGCAGAGATTCGGCAGGGATCGGCATGGATTCGGCCCTTACTGAATACTGCGAGGGCAAATCGCCAAAATCATGCCTATCGGCAACACTTGCCGAAGAGATTTTTTCGGCGATTAGTGCATGAGGCCCTAGGCCTCTTACCAACCTTTTGACAAAAGTCCAAAGAGAGGTACCTGAAGGCAGGGTGCTCTCCACATCAGTCCAGGGTTTGTGAGGCAATCCCTCTGCCGGGTTCCAGGGGCTGATGCTGCCTGGAATAGATAGTCTCTTTTCCCCGGGATTTCTCTAGCAGCACAGACTCCCTCAGTGCTAGAGATCCTATGCAGTCTGTGTAGTAGGCTTTTAAGCATGCTTGATGAGCCAGGTGGATACCGGTGAATTAACTCCTGCTGAAATTAAACACCTCCCTGCTGACTCATCAGCTAAAAACAAACTTTATTTTTTAAGCCTTTTAAATAAGGGAAAGGCCCTTTCACAGTCACATAATGCACAGAAAATATTGATGTTTTGGGGATATGTTTTGTTTACTTATGAGGATAACTATGTGGCTCATTTGATTTCAATATCCATTTACAGATAAAAATACATACTTGTATAAGGAATTATAGATTTTTTTTTAATACTGATGTGGACTGAGATTTTTTCAATACCAAATCCTCTAGCATTTGCTTAACCACCACTTATTTGAACCTTTACTTGATGGCAAATGATATTGTCACTTACATTATCATTCATGAGATAAATGCTACCAGTAGTGTCATTATCATTATCACTCACAATATTAATAATAATAATAATAGTAGCATGTTCTTGAATAGCACTGCTAGTTTTACGTAGCGCTTTACAGAGACATTTTGCAGGCACAGGTCCCTGCCCCGTGTAGCTTACAATCTATGTTTTTGGTGCCTGAGACACAGGGAAATAAAGTGACTTGCCCAAGGTCACAAGGAGCCGACACTGGGATTTGAACAAGGTTCCCCTGCTTCAAACTCAGTGCCAGTCAGAGTCTTAGCTGCTCCTTCTCCCATAATAATATAATATTTCCTCAGAACTGTGAACTCGTACATCAGAATAAATACACTCTTTTACCTGGGGGAGGGGGGATAGGCAGCCTCAGGGGCCATGAGATGCTACAGATTGGGGCGGGCAAACAAGCAGGGGGAGGAGGGATTGTCTGCGTGCAGTGAAGGTCTGACCCTGCATCAAGCAGAGAGAAGCAGGCGAGGAACTAGAGCCTGATCTTGGCTCCAACCTCAAGCGAGGGCCAGGAGGGCCCCCATGCGCCCTTGGGCCCCCCTGCGCCCCTGGGCCCCCACTTGCATTGTGATGTCTAATGACACAATGGTTATGCCACTGATCTGGCAGCACCGTGGATAGTAAGCTCCACCTTCTGAGGTAGGACATGATCAATCTTGCACATACCCCATTAAAGGCACCTTCCCCTTTACTTGTGCAGTGTTTTTTCCTTTCCTACCTGGTGGTAGGATCTTGCAAAGAGAGATTTTAGATCTTTTTATCAGGCTGCCTTTTGGGTCTTTTGATACAGGTTCCCGAGTAACCTGGGGAGAAGGGGTTGCTTACCTCTCTGGAGGTTGGTGGAATCTTCCAGCTAGCATCCCCTGGGCCTCCCCACACCATGAGCAGACTGCAACTGCGACCGTGAGTGATGCCTCCGACCAACGGGTGGAGGAGAGGGGGCCCAGCATCACGCCAGATTGGCAAGTAATGGCTAACAAGTCTGCAGAGCCCTCCTGTACCAAGATGGCTGCCGCGTGCTGTCGGAGGGGAGCACCGGCGGAAGTGACATCATCACTTCCAGTTGTAATACACCATGTGACCAGCAGGCATTTTAAAAACACAGACAGACAAGTGATGTGAGAGCGGAGACACAGAAGTGCAGGAAAGCAGTTTCTGAGTGGATTAACCCCTTAATTATTGTCTGATGGCAAGCAATCGAAGGGAAATGATTAAGGGGGGAAATCCTGTAAATCAGGTAAGACTGGGAGAGGGGAATTATTGTTTCTTATGGTATATTATGTATCCTACAGATGTCAGCACCTCACAATGCAGGACCTGAAACCCATCAGGAACCCAGTGCAGTGGATGTTAGACCCAAGAAAGTGATTACAAAGTTCACACATTTAACTTGTGCAAGATGTGAACAACCTTTACCTGATAAGTATAAGAAAAAGAACAACTATGCAATGTCTGCATAAAGAAACTGACAATGGAAGAAAACCCCATCCGATCCAGGGCTTTCTGGGATGGTTTAAGGCAGCAGTGCAGCAAATATTTGATTGTTTTAAAGCCACAAATATACAAACATTCATAGTTACATAGTAGATAAGGTTGAAAAAAGACGTACAGTACGTCCATCAAGCTCAACCTATGCTAAATTTAGACAACAGATATTTTATCCTATATCTATACTTATTGATCCAGAGGAAGGCAAACAAAAAAACCCATTAAGGGGAAAAATTTATTCCTTCCTGACTCCAAGAATTGGCAATCGGATTACTCCCTGGATCAACATCCTTCCCATGTATACTTATGTGGTATATCCCTGTATACCTTTCCTATCTAAAAAGATGTCCAACCTTTTTTTGAACAAATCTATTGTATCTGCCATCACAGTCTCCATGGTTAATTATTTCCACATTTTAACTGCCCTTACTGTAAAGAACCCTTTCCTTTGTTGCTGGTGAAATCTCCTTTCCTCCAACCTTAAGAGATGGCCCAGAGTCCTTTGTACTGCCCGTGGGATGAATAGTTCTTTTGACAGCTCCTTCTATTGTCCCCGAATATATTTGTATATAGTTATCATATCCCCTCTTAGACGCCTCTTTTCTAATGTAAATAAATCTAATTTAGCTAGCCTCTCCTCATAAGTTAGATTGTCCATCCCCTTTATTCATTTGGTGGCTCTTCTCTGCACTCTCTCTAGTTCCATAATGTATTTTCTTAGGATTGGTGCCCAAAATTGTACTCCATATTCAAGGTGTGGTCTTACTAATGCTTTGTAAAGGGGCATAATAATGTTTACTTCCCTTCCATCCATTGCCCATTTAATGCAAGATAAGATCTTGTTTGCCTTTGCAGCTACTGCATTACTTTGGGCACTATTGCTAAGCCTGTTGTCTACAAGCACTCCTAAATCCTAAATGCTAAACAGCATCAGGAACCTCTATGCAAAGAGAAGCAACTATGGCATGTTACAAACAGAGAGACTATCAGAGGCATTACTCAGCCTCCTCTCAGGTATCAGACTGGGAAGCCTCACAGGTATAGAATTTCAAGAATATTCTTCTGAAGAAGAAGGTGAAGTAAGAGAAGAATTTGCAAACTTCGCAACAGAAGATATTGACAAACTGGTGAAAGCAGTTAAAGCAGTAATGGAAATAGAAGTAAAAGAACCGCTAAGAGAAACTGTCCTGGACAAGAAAATGTAGCCAGATGTATCCATTTGAGGATTCCAAGACTTGGGGTAATCTTCACAAAGTAGACATACCTATAGCAAGGCTATCCAGAAGATCGGACGTCCTTTTAGATGACGGTTCAAGTTTTATGAGACTTCTGAAATAGAAAGCGGAGTGTGCATTAAGAAGATTTTTTTCAACCGCAGGTGTTCTATGCAAACTAAATGTAGCATCAGCCGCCTTACAAGATAATTAAGAGCCTGGATGACGCAGGTACAGTATAACAAGGTTTAACAGCTAAGGTCCCGAGAGATCAAATCCTGAAGCTATTTACTTTAATTCGTCTGGGCATAGACTACTTATGCACTGCATCTATGGAATCCACCCACTTAACAGCTCAGTGCATGGCCCTCTCAACAACAGGCTGCAGGGCATTGTATCTTAAAGCTTGTACAGCGGATGCAGCTTCCAAAAACAAACTTTGTTCCATGCCATTTGAAGGCTCCTTATTATTCGGAGCAGAATTAGAGAAACTTGTGGAAAAAATAACAAATAAGATGAGATGGATGTAATTTCTCTCCAGAAGGAATTGGAGAGACTGGAAACTTGGGCAGGTAAATGGCAGATGAGGTTTAATGCAGATACATGTAAGGTTATACATTTGGGAAGCAAGAATAAACAGACGACTTACAAATTATATGGGGATAATTTAGGGGAATTGATGGAGAAGGATTTAGGAGTGCTTGTAGACAGCAGGCTTATCAATAGTGCCCAAAGTCATGCAGTAGCTGCAAAGGCAAACACGATCTTATCTTGCATTAAATGTGCAATGGATGGAAGGGAAGTAAATATAATTATGCCCCTTTATAATGCATTAGTTAGACCTCACCTTGAGTATGGAGTACAATTTTGGGCATCACTTCTTAGAAGACATTATGGAACTACTGTAGAGAGTGCAGAGAAAAGCCACCACATTAATAAAAGGGATGGACAATCTAACTTAAGAAGAGAGGCTAGTTAAATTAGATTTATTGACATTAGAAAAGAGGCTTCTAAGAGGGGATATGATAACTATATACAAATATATTCGGGGACAGTACAAGGAGCTTTCAAAATAACTATTCATCCCAAGGGCAGTACAAGGGACTCGGGGGCATCCCTTTAGGTTGGAGGAAAGGAAATTTCACCAGCAATAAAGGAAAGGGTTCTTTACAGTAAGGGCAGTTAAAGTATGGAATTCATTAACCATGGAGACTGTGATGGCAGATACAATAGATTTGTTCAAAAAAAGGCTGGATATGTTTTTAGAAAGGAAAGGTATACATGGATATACCAAATAAGTAAACATGAGAAGGATGATGATCCAGGGAGTAATCTGATTGCCATTTCTTGAAGTCAGGAAGGAATTTATTTTTCCCCTTATGAGATATCATTGGATGATCATTGGATGATGTGTCACTGAGGTTTTTTGTTTGCCTTCCTCTGGATCAATAAGTACGTTTATTCTATATCTAAAGTTTCTGTTGTCTAAATTTAGCATAGGTTGAACTTGATGGACGCGTGTCTTTTTTCAACCTCCCCTACTATGTTACTATGTATGGATACCCCAAGACAGGAGAGAGTCCCCAAAAAGAATGCAGGTCATACAAGAGCTTTAAAAGGCAGTCATCTTCTTCCAGAACTAGACCAGGGGGGAGATCCACAAGAGGAATATCAATGTGTGCCTCAAACCTCCAGAGACCAACATCCTTCTGATGCCCGAGTCCCAAGGATCAGTCATCAATTAGGGGAATGATTCTGAGAGTCCCCTAAAAATTAAAGCAGGACTGTGCCATGGTGGGGGTGATCATTCCATGTTGACCCAGAAGGGCTTGGTTCAAAGATATGTTAAAATCTTTCAGCAGAACCATGCTGGATATTTCCAAACAGGGAGGACCTTCTGCCTCCAGGTTCAGTACACCACCACAACATAGAAAAATTGATATTGAAGCTGAAAGGCACATAATGATTCAACAAGGATTATCTTCACCAGTGATAGAGATCTTGTTACAAACCCGTAAAAAGGTGATCTCCAAAATGTACTCAAAAGTTTGGAGAAAGTTAAGTAAATGGTGCAGAGAAAAAGGTAGCAGTCCAGAAACTGCACCCATTAACGTGATCCTAGATTTTTTTAAAGGAGGGTTTCCAGAAAGGTCTAAACTGAACATGTTAAAGGTTTAGATTTGAGCAATAGGAGAAATCCGGATGCAACCAATTGCACATACATGAAGGCCTCTGATAAAGAGATTCATCAGAGCCATTCAGAACATTCAACCTAGAATCAGAGATCCAAATGTCAGCATGGGATTTGAATCTGGTACTAAAAGTTCTATGTGATACACCGTTTTAACCCTTACAGGGAGTAAGTTACAGACATGAGTAACTTGTCTTTAAAGATGACGTTCTTACATGCAGTGACATCTTCTAGATGTGTCAGTCAGATACAGGCCCTTTCAATAAAGGAGCCTTTTATGACAATTCATGAAGACAAAGTAGTGCTGAGGACAATACCTTAGTTTCGTGAAAAAGTGTCATCTTTCTTTCACACAAGTCAGGAAATCATTTTACCTTCACTGTGTCTGCATCCAAAAAATTAGTGTAGCAGGGATACCCCTTCTTACCTCCTGGGGGAGAGAACAGCTCTGTAGTAAGGAGAAGCAGCAGTATTGCGTCGGCATGTTATGGTTGGCATGGCCCTTCAGACTGGGTAATGCATATGTGTGGTGGCCATATTGGGGTTGGCACGGCCAGAAGGAAGAGGCAGAGACTGACAGGATTTCCTCCGCGGTACAGGTGTGACTTTGGCAGAGTATCCGGAACCAGGGAGGAAAAAGGTAATGTCCGGGGAGCCTGTCAAGCTCCCTGACTAGGCCCAAAGCCTGCCCTTAGACTCCAGGTAGTTTCCCCTCATATTAAAATGTGTTCAGGACTGGCCCTATGCATAGGTAGCTCCCTGTAGCTAGGGAACACAGCGGAGCAGACCGGATTGCAGAGGGAGGCTTTACCCAGCGGCCTGTGTACCAGCCACCATCGGGAAATTAAGGTGTGAGGGGCTTGTTGTTGGAGACCCCTGCTGCTGTTCTTGCCCTTCTGGCCTGGCTGCACCTTAAGCCAGGAAGGTATTGTGCAGCAACGCAAAGGAGAGGGTAGCGCTGCCCTCACACACACTGGGAGGGGTTGCTTGCTGGACACTGGGTTACAGGTGCCCGAGCACCCTAGGTACTATTTGAGCTAGATACCCCAGGACTATATTACTGTTATCCTTGTTGTATTGGTGCATTGTGTTGTAAGTATTATTGCGATTGTGTTATTGAGGTGTACCAAAAGGTATACGAGTTCCTATGAGTCATCCTATTACCTAGGATCCTCATAGGTGGAGGAGCTGCACATAGAGATATAGAGAACACACCGTCACCCCAGGCTCCCTGTGAGCGGAGGCCCAGGCCTTCTGCACGCCTAATAGGTAGCACCAGTACCGTAATTACCGCTGCTTCCCATTGGGAGAGGGGAAAGGGTGTTACATGAGAATGAAAGGAACTTATAGGAACTGGATTGTGGAGAATATGTTTGATGGAATACCTGCAGAGAATTCAGGAAGTCAGAAAACCTACTTATTTTGTTTTCGGGGAAAAACAAAAGAAGAGAGGGCTTCCAAAATAACTATTGCAAGATGGATTATACAGACTATACACTTAGCGTATCAAAAATCCAACATGCAGATACCAACAGGCCTGAAAAGCTCAAGATCGGTAACATCGTCCTGGGCAGAGAAAGCACAGGCGACAGCAGAACAGATCTGCAAGGCTGCTATATAGAAAAATATCCATATCTAACCCAAACATTATAAGCTGGATGTAAAAGCATCTCAAGATGCAACCTTTAGTAGAAAGGTTTTACAGGCTGTAATAAATTAATTTCTTGTTTGGTTTCCCTTGCTAGTGCTGTAATAAATACCATGGTGCTGCCAGATATATGGAAAGGAAAGATAACATTTAGCTTATCGGAAATATAATTTCCTTTAGTCCATCAGGCAGCACATGACTTTCCCTTCCCTCAGTCCATCAGGCCGCACATAGCGTTCCCTTCCCTCAGTCCATCAGGCAGCACATAGTGTTTCCTCAGATTATGGTTAAAAATAAATTTATGTTGAAGGGACCATGTGTCATGTGAAAATGTATTTACCAAACAATGTATTACTTTGAACACTGCACAGGTAAAGGGGGAGGTGCCCTTTTTAGGGCACGTGCAAGTTTGACCCTGTCCTACCTCAGGAGGTGGAGCTTACTACCCATGGTGCTGCCAGATGGACTGAAAGAAATTAAATTTCCAGTAAGCTAATTTTTATCTTTCAAACCCCTCCCTTATCTATCCTCTTCCCCTTATAACAAATAATTTTGAAAAGAATACATATAATCCAGACCGAGCTCACTGATGCTTTTTAGATTGGACATTTGGGCCAGGATTCACTAAGTTCTATTACAAGGTATCGTACAGTAGCTCGATCCCGCTATATCTGCTTTTCATGTCAATGGCATTTAACATACGAATGAGCAGCGACTCCCCTTTTCAGAGTTTTGTAAATTATCCTGATGGTTTTTGTGATGTCTGCTCCACTATGCTGATAACCTTCAAATGATAGATTCTTTATGACTATTTAACTATGTTCGAATTTAGGAAGAGACTATGGAGGTCAGCAGCTTTGACTATTAATGGTCTCGAAATATATACGTGGTTATTGGGTCTTAATTATCAAAGACGAAAAAGCTTTCATTAGAATTTTGCAGTCCTTTTTTTATTATGTTTCTTATTTCTGAGACAGGCAAACACCTACAGTACCAGACTTTTTAAAAATCTGTTTTATTACAATAATGCATCAAATAAAATTAAAAAAAGGAAAACGTACATAACAATAGTTATATAATCAGACCACAAATCTAATTTCTACATAAATAAATCCACAACATGCCAGGGGTCACTTTGGAGATTTAAGAACATTAAAACATCAAAAAAGATGGTGGATGGGGCGAGTCAACAGAGTAGGAGGTGGACGTGGCAGTTATAATATTCATTATACTGTACCTGACTATGACATTGTTATATTTCATTCTATGAAGTAGGCTTTTTTTCTTACTCGTCTGAAATAGCTAGTGATGTGTCTGGGAATCAACCACAATTTTAATAGTCAGAATTTGATGCAGGGTACTGCAGTGCTAATATTGATATCCCTTACAATAGGGCTCTTTAACTTTTACTCCAAAGGGGCCATATCAGAAAACATTTAGGAATAGAAGGGCCACAATAATTGTAGAAAGATTTCACACTTAAAAAAGTTACTATATTTAAACATTTCGCATGCACGTACCATATTTATTAACATTACCATAACTTACAAGCAGGGGCGGATTGCAGACAGATATCCGCCCGGGAAATAACTGTCTTACCAACCCTCATCCTATGACGAGTCATTTGATGGCAACGTGTTGCCATGTGACGTCGGGTCACCATGACAATGCAATGCTGCAGGATGAAATGTCGCTCTGTTAAGAGACCCTTACAGAGCACCCGCGCTTTGTCCTGGCCACGACCAAATGTCCAATTTTGCTCCCGGAGTGGAAGCCCTCATGATGTTTAGGGAATGTCATAGAGGCACCCTAAATAGTGTCATTGTCAATAGCTCTCAAAATGGAAACACAATTGAAAACTTTACATTTAGATCTCAAAACAATAAAGGTAATTAACCTCCAGAAAAAGACAAATTAGTGTTTCATTTAAATAGATTTTAGCCTTCAATGACAATCACAGAAAAACTGATTTATTTATTTTTCCGTGTGTTCGTAGGCCTGTAGCTGGAGTTGATGCAGATCCTGATCTGGTTCACATGGAAGTTCAAGACCTTGACGGAGGTAAAATAAGATATTATTATGTTTTGCACATTGTATTCAGACACTTTTAGACCCAGCGGTGGGAACTCAAAAAAAGCTTAGGTATGCAATTATTGAAATCAAAGAATGTCCTGTGAAATCTACCTGTGGCCATTGTTACCCAGTAGATATTTTAAAGTTCTGTAAATATACAAGATTAAAAAAAAACTCATACTGTACTGTATATTTCCATTTCCATGCACTCTTCAACATTAAGTTTGAATGCAGAATAAATAGAATTGATTTTGAATCTTTCTACATTCTCCTTGAAAGGAATCCCCTCAACCCAATGCAAATGCAAAGATAAAATGATATACTGGACTGTCATTCACAAGTTGTGTCTACTGTACAGCATGGTGATTTGTACTGTATGTATATATATCTTTATTTATATAGCGCTATCCATGTACATAGCGATTCACAGCAGTAATACACGTGACATAATAATATAATACATAATGGGAATAAGCACGTCAGACATACAAGTAACGATAGGAAAAGGAGTCCCTGCCCTGAAGAGCTTACAATCTAAGTGGTATGGGGGAGAACGTAGAGACAGTATGAGGATGTTATGGTAAGTTTGTCTGCAAGGGGCCAAGGTCAGTGCATATGAGGTTTAATGTATCAGCCAGCGGAGCTACCGATATGCTTTGTTAAAGAGGTGTGTTTTAAGATTAGGAATATACAGAAAAAGGGTGGGATCCCCAGAGTAAGGGCTGGTCACAGAAACTCCAAAAATGTGGACACTCATGAAAATGTGGGAAAATATCAAAAAGACCATTTATTTATTTATTAGATGAACAGTGGACAGGATTGAACATATTAAAACTCGAAAAACACAGAACATTCACAGCGAGTAATGTCCCCTAACTGGTTATAATAAAGTGTCTGTGCACATACAGTAAATCAAGTAACCAACAGAGAATCACACATCACGAGATTGACAGAAGAGTCCGCTCTCGAGGTGTAGATAGCTTTACCGGGTAAAGTGGCTCAGAGTATCATCTACTAAACTGAATGTAGATAGGTTCCCCCTTTTGGTTGCGGACCCCCCCTCCTTTTGCTCACCGCCGCCGCTCGCGAGGAGGTGAGGGGGCATGTGCGCGAGCAGTGCGCTATCCTATGGATGCGGCCGGTTGCCGGGGACGCGCGCGGGCCTTGCTAGGGCCGCGGTCGCATTGCGAGGGTCCCGGCGCCTCGTGGTGAAGGACACCGCCATTGTGGGTTGAGTTGCACATGCGCAGGAGCCAGAAGTACTGGGAGGCCCACAGACAGGTCGGCATGCGCAGTGATAGGCGTGCGAACACTAGCCAACCAGGGAGGCTCTGAGAACGGGACTACATCTCCCATGAGCCCCAGGACCGCCCCATGTGATGCCAGGGAGCCAATAGGGCTGAAGTATTGCCCTGCAGGCAGGAAGAAGAGATACATTTCGCGCGCTGAGCCCACGCTAGTTCAGTTGGAGCTGGGAGCAAGAAGGGGAAGGAAGGGTGTAGGGAGCAAGTGGCTCCTGCACCAGGTAAGGTTCCCCAGGTCCCAGACAGGCCCATAGTCCCCACTAGGTTAGTGGGTAATTAATAAGGGATGGCCCCAGGTTAGGGACCCTGCCCTTAGGTTCGTGTGTGTGTGTGCGTCTTGTCAGCGTCACGGCTGTCAGTGCTGTGAGTGCTGACAAGAGGGCATCGTGTGTGTGTGCAGCACGTTCGCTGCAGGCACCAAGTAGGTTGTAGTGCGTTGCTGCAGGAGTTGTGAGTATCCGTTAGGAGTCAGGACCGGTAAGAGCTAGGGGAACGGATTAGGCCAGTAACCCCTAGGCCCCAGATAGGTCTTCACTCCCCAACTTGTGGTGCTACAGGGACAGGCCCTAGGTTAAGGATCCTGTCACAGTAGTACTAGTGTTAGATAGGGACACAGCGGACGCTGCGCTCCCAGAGAACAGACTTGGGCTCAAGTCTGTGCCCACAGAGACAGAGACTATCTCCAGGGTGGGATCGCCCCTGGCGGACCCATGCGAGGAAACATCGGATCAGACGGGATCACCAAGCGGCAGATCCTTTTCGAAGTCGCTTGCAGGCCCGAGCGCAGGAGTGCTCGGCAGGTATCTTCCTTTGTGCACCAACGTATCCTAACATATCACAACTACACATAGTGGCAGCGCTGACCACGGGACAAGGGGGTTGAGCTGTGGACCCAGTGTGGGGATAAACGGTGACTGTGGAGTTACTCCCTAGAGGGAATGTTATAAGTGTGTGTTATTGCCTGCATATATATTCTGCGTTACAGTAAACTGGTTATATACATCCCTGAGTACGTGGTTATTGTATATGCGGGTCCTGTGTAGGCAACCTTCTACATCCCTAGAACCCTACACAGGTGGAGGCGCTGAAACCGAGAACGTTCCAGAGGATTCACCCCAGGCTCTCACTGGCGGAGGCTCAGACCTCATGTGAGCCTGCCAGGTATAACGCACCACACCTGGTAACATATAGGTTCCCCCCACATTCACTGTATCTGCGATTGGGGGTGGGGGAATACCCGTTACATGAATAACAGCTGATACAGTCCTTGATCAGTGAAAATGTCTCTAAATAGACATATCAGAATCAAGTAGGGCAAAACATAATCCTCCGCCCAGAGGGCTAACCGCTGATACAATGTATCAATGTATGTATCTCCATCAGGCTAATGCATGTGCATAGAGATATGTCTAGTGACTAAAGATACATGTGAAAATATCACTCAGAAATGGGGGGAGGGGGTATACACATTTTGTATGTATGCGGTGTATACCCCCCTCCAACATAATATGTTCAATCCTATCCACTGCTTATTTAATAAAGAAATTGTCTTTTTGATATTTTCCCACCAGGGGTTTGTGGCTGTGAGTGAGAGGTTTTAAGCAAGAGAGCACTTTAGATACAAAAGGGGTAGACACATGACATCCTTGAGCTGAACGCAATAGTTGGGCAGGTGCAAAGCGAGAAATTAGGGCTGAGATGTAAGGAGGAGCAGAAGAGAGGAAGGAGAATTTTGTAAGTAATACAAGTCAGACAGAAGTTAGTCAATAGAAATCTTCATAACGAACTTAAGAACGCTGTTAAAGGCACAAGATCATGCAAACAACACACACTGTAAAATTTGTAAACATATATGCCAAGATCCCACAGCCAGTCCCAAACATAGAACATTCAATGTCAAAGGATCGTTCTGCTACACATCCAGGAACGTGGTGTATATATGATTCAATGCAGCAAATGTGACCAAGGATACTACATTGATAAAACCAGCCAAAAACTACAAACCTACACAGACACACAATAATACACTATGAAGAAGGAAGATTCTGCACTCCTGTGGGACACCACTTCTCACAGCAAAATCATTCCATAAATGATTTAACAATCCACATCCTCAAAGGAATGTTTAAAAGCACTCAAGAATGGAAAACATTTGAACTCAAAATGATAATGCTCTCTGACACTAAAACAAGAGGACTTAATGCTGATATGGAGTTTTTAACACACCATCACAGTTTTTAGTAATGTTTATCTGTGCCTCTCTGTTCATTTTACAATTAAACCCCTCTATCACCCCCCCCCCGTATTCCCACCCCCCTGCACACTGCTGATGGATGGTTCTGTGTCTCACTGTCCCTTTCATCCATTTATTGCTATGTCTGTTTATTCCTTCTCTGCATCATATGACTTACTGTAGATCAGGCTTGCCCAACTCGTAAAGTGAGAAGGGCCGAACTGCTCCAAGGAAAAAAAATTTGGGCCGCACGGGTTAAATCATCATCATCATCATCATCATCATCATCATCATCATCATCATCATCATCATCATCATCATCATCATCATCATCATCATCATCATCATCATCATCATCATCATCATCATCATCATCTCTCCTCCAGCACATCTCATCATCATCTTCCTCATATCTCCCCCAGAACCCCTCACTATCAACCTTTACGATACTCCCCATCTATCTCTCATACCCCCATCTCTCCCCCTCACCCACACAATACCCCCCTCCACATCAAACACACAATACCCCCCTCCACATCAAACACACAATACCCCCTCCACATCCCCCAGCCCACTCCATGTCAGCAGCCCACCACCCCCACATTCATCATCCCCGGCCCTCATCCCCCCCCCCAAGTCCACATCCTCCCCCCACCAGTCAGCATCCCCCCCATGTCTCCTCTTCCCTCCCTCAATATGACACTCTCTCACCCTCCCCTAAATGACACCTCTCCCCCTCCTCTCAATATGACCTCTCCACCTCCGCCCCAATATGACACTCTCCTCCCCTCCCCTCAATGACACTCTCCCCTCTCCCCTAAATGACACTCCTCCTTTCCCTCCCCTCAATATGAACACTCTCTCACCCTCCCCTCAATATGACACTCTTTCCCCCTCCCCTCAATATGACACTCTTTTCCCCTCCACTCCAACTCACATCACACCCCTCCCCCCTGCAACTCCATCACCCCACCCCCTGCAACTCACTCACTCTCCCACCCATGTACTCACACATCACTCCCCCCCCTGCAACTCACATCACTCTCCCCCCCTCTGCAACTCACATCACTCCCCCCCCTGCAACTCACATCATACGCCAAAATCCACTCCCCCCCTGCACCTCACATGTCACAGCCCACCCCCCCCCACATGTACAGTCAGCACCACCCCCCCTCACATGTCACAGCCCACCTCCCCCACGTCAGCAGCCCAGCCCCCCCCCACCCCTGCACCAGCCCTTTTTTTCACACCCACCCCCCCCCAGCCATCCACCGTTTTTCCTCAAGGTACCCCCCCCCCCCCACCGCCCATTTTCACCCCACCCTCCACCCCAAGCCCGTTTATTCACACACACACACAACACCTCTGATCAACTCCTCTCCCATACTAAGCCCCCGGCCCCTGGCATACTCTGACCTCCAACCCGCCCCCGCATCCTGCTATTGAAAAAAAAATACCTCAGGCTGCCGCAAATCCCTCCTCATCTGCTGCTGGTCCTTGCCCCCCATCAACCCCGATAGGGACGCATCCCAAATCAACGGACGACCACAGCCCGGGGAACGAGGGGTGCACATTACAAACTCCCGGAATCAAAGAAAGGGGGCCCGGTTGCGCTTTAAAGGTTTAATTAGGCCCCGTGCTTTGCGTCCCGGGCACCAGGTCCTGGATGGTACGGCAATCCGCGCGCCTCAGCCACAAGGCGTGCGGTAAGCCTGGTTCTCCCATTTTTTTTTTTCCATCCCTTACGCGAACGTTCCTGGCTAACGCACAATACACCCAGTAGGTGTGTTCCGAAGAGGAGAGCGGAAGGGTCAGCGTTCAGGGGAGGGAGGGTAGGGAGGGAGGGAGCGTTAGGGAAGAGGCGGACGGCGCGGAGGGGGGAGAGGGGAAGGGGGGGGAGAGATGAATCGCCCACCATTTTTTAAAACTTTTTTTTAATTTTTATATTATTTATTTAATTAACTGGCGCCGGCCAGACTCATCGCGGCCGCACAGAGGAGGCCAGGCGGCCGCATGCGGCCGGGGGCCATATGTTGTGCAAGACTGCTGTAGATGGATATCTTGTCTCTATTCCACTGTGTTTTTACGATACTGGAATCTCGTAAATTTCAGTATGCTACCTCAGAGACGAGAGAGACGATCTTGAACATCTTGTCTAATAATTCAATTGTTCCAAAACTCTTTACTCGTAAGTAATACAGAATTAATAGGAAACCAGCAGAGGGATTTTAGCAGGAGAGACACTGAGGAAGATTTAGGAGAGAGATAAAGTGATTCTAGCACCAGAGTTTATATCAGATTGTAGGGGAGACAGGTGAGCGTCAGGAAGGACGGACACGCAGGAGGTTACAGTAATCAAGAGGGATACAAATCAGGTGCCTGTTTAGAGTTTTATCTGTAGCAGACACCGACGGAGGAAAAAACCAATAGGTTTAGCTACATTTTGAATGTGAGAGGACAAAGTAGAGGGAGGAGTCAAATGTGACACCTAGGCACGAATTCTTGTAATACTGTACTGGTGGTAATGATAGTGCTGCAACAGTAATTCTGTAACAGGGGGCAGTAGAGCCAAGCATGAGCAAGTATGGTGCTCTGTCTTTGACATGTTGAGTTTGTTAAGCAAGTGGTGTCATCAGCATAAAGGCGATATTCGAACACAAGAAGAATGTAGATTACAAGGTCATGTAGAGAGAGGTGTAAAGAGAGAAAGATAGAGGTCCCAGTACGACCCCATGGGAACGCTCACAGATTGACCGAGTAGGAGGAGGTGTTACACGTTATAGGTGTCCGTATCCTCCTATGCATTGAAATGTCCCGGTCACGTGAGCGTGGGACATTTACATGCATGGAGATACTTTCCCCTATACAAGGGCCTGTATCTCGGGAAGCAGGGGGTCCCCGGACCTCAAATCAAACAAGGTTCTGCTCCGAAGACCCCCTGCTCATCTACACTAGTAAGAAAATTAAATTAAAATATGTAATAAAACCAATACAAACCACCCTCTGTGCCCCCACATAAAACAATTTTTTTTTTTAGAAACATGATTAATACCACTAGGCTGGCGTGGGGTCACCGGGTGGTCCCCACGGTGTCCACAGGCACACAGTGGCACCACAGAGGTTCCCACAGATGTGTGGAGGCGTGACGGCCGGCCTGCCTCTCTGTGCTGGCCCGCGAGACTTTCGGCCGGGCGCCAGTTAATTAAATAAATAATTTAAAAATAAATGTGCGATTCAATCCCCCCTCCGTCCTCCGCTCTCCTCCCCTCCCGTCCCCCCCCCGAGGTTTTGCGGATGCGCGGGGCATGCAGCAGCATGAGACGGATAGCGCAGCGTGAGTATTTGTTTTTTCATAGCATGATGCCTGGTGGCAGGGGGGGGGGGTGGGGGCGAGCGGCGGGTTTTTCTGGCATGCCAGACGCATGCGGGGGCGGGCTTAGTACCGGGGAGATGGATGTGCTGAGCTGATCGAAGAGGTTGCTGTGTGTGTGTGTGGTGTGTGTGGTGTGTGTGTGTGTTATGTGTGTGTACTATACAAGCATGTAGAACTATCAAAGTTCCCATATATATATCAACATTTACATCAAAGCAACACAATTTCGAACATAGGAGCTCTATACCGTGAGATTGTGCTTAATATCTATTGTATGAAGCCAATAATATAATCTGTGTTGTGAAAACGGGGCTGGTGGGTTGAAAAATGGTCTGGTGGGTAGGTGGGGCTGCTGACATGTGAAGGGGGGGTGGGCTGCTGACATTGAGGGGGGTGGTGGGATGCTACATTGAGTGGGGGTGGGCTGCTGACATGTGGAGGGGGGGTGGGCTGCTGACATGTGAGGTGCAGGGGGGGAGTAGAGTGATGTGGAGTTTGCAGGGGGAGGAGAAGTGTCATTTGGTGCGGGGTGAGAGTGTCCTAGTGAGAGGAGGGGTAGAGTGTCATATTGAGGGGAGGGGGAGAGAGGTTGTATATTGAGGGGAGGGGGAGAGAGTGTCATATTGAGGGGAGTGTGGAGAGGGTGTCATTTGAAGGGGAGGGGGAGAAGAGGTGTCATATGTGAGGGGAGGGGAGAGGGTCATATTGAGGAGGGGAGAGAGATCATATTGAGGGAGGGCGAGAGGTCATATTAGGGAGGGATAGAGTGCATATTGAGAGAGGCGGAGAGAGAGTTTCATATTGAGGTGAGGGTGGCAGAGTTCATATGAGGGGATGTATGAGGATGATGATGATGATGAGTGAGAAGGTGCTGGTAGGAGATCGATGATTTTTATTTGATGTATGTGTGATGTGTATGTGATGTGATGAAATGATTGACGTTAGTGATGGGAGCTGAGGATGAGATGATGATGATGATGTATGGGATGTATGATGATGATGATGATGACGACTGATGCGACATTTTTAACCCGTGTCGGCCCACATCTCTTTTCTTTCCCTTGGAGTAGTTTCGGCCCTTCTCACTTTCGAGTTGTTGGCCTGGCCTGATGTAGAGGATCTAAGAGAGAATACGGGGTAAGAATAAGTGAAGCATTGAGATGACCACGTTGTCTATTTCAATGAGATAAGACAGAGCACAAAAGGCAGGAGGGCAGAGTCGGACATAGAGAGCCACAGTTGTGTTGTCCAATATTGCTTTTTGAGATAAGAGTTTTTATAACTGTTGCATTCTTGAGAATGGGGAGAGTACCAGGAGGAGGGAAGAGTTGATGGAAAATATGTTGCGAGTGTGGGGGATTGGCGTAGGAGCAAAGAGGTTTGATGAGATGGGAGGGGAATGGGGTCACAGAGGGCAGAAGAGGAGATGCAGCTGATACCATCCTCCTCTGTGACAGAGGAAAAAGTGTTAATGGCTAAGGTGAGTGAGACTTCTGGGTGAGGTAGAATATGAGAAAGGATACAGAGGGGATGTCTTGACTAATGGAACTCCACCGCTTGTCTTTAAATATGTCAGCAGGTGAAATGGGGAGACTAGGGAAGAAAAACAGCGTACAATAGGTAGTCTGATTGAAGAGCCGACAGAGAAAGTTTGGAGGTTGGGTTAGACTTGTGTCTGTGGTAGATTGGTGAGAGAAAAGTAGGTTTGTTTAATAGTCCTGGGAGAGCCAGGTTGACATAACAGGATAGGTATTTTATTTTTGTAGTGAAGGATGCCGCGAAGTTTATGGACTTCTTCCAGAGCTTTCAGAGAAGGAGGTAGAGCGCAGGATGTGTTCATGAGGGGATGTGGTGTGGCCTAAGGGAATGTTAGGAAGTGCTAGCATGTGAACAGAAAAAGGTGCGCATGTAGATCAAGATTGGAGATTGGGCGAGTTGTAGTCTCTCCTAACAGGCGTTTCATTGTCCTGTAGATAGTCTCAGAGGGAATAGAAGAGGGAGTGGAGAAAGTGAGGTCCAACGTGTTACACAATTAACTGATATATTAAAAAAAAATATGTTTGTATTAGTACTACGTTGTTTAAATCAGTGCTGTTACTACATTGGTCCTCATTCCACAAAATGTTAGAGTTTCATCTTTGATTTTTTATTAATTCTAAAATATGCCCTTGCTTCTCTGTCGGATCGGCTGTTTTACACCCATTTTTGATTCCTGTTAATTGTATTGAACGATATTATTATTGTGGCCCTCTTGGAAAATTCCTAGTTGGGAGGTTAGAAGTAAATAAGTTGCACCTTAAATTTCTTACTTGTCCATACTAAGATACATGACACTGAAAGCAATAAAGTCTAATTTCCCACAAAATGATAGAATCAACTAAAGTGCCAAATTATCGATGGCATCTTAAGTGTCAATTACACTTCTTTAGTTCTGCAAAGACTGGCTTCCAATTTACAGCCAAGTTTGGTCTATAAGATTAAAGCCCCCCCTATTTTACACTGGTTTGTTTAAAATGGGTTGGACTATTATTTGTATACTGGTAATCTATACAATTAGACAACATGTTTTATAGGAAAATAAATTATATTAGTAGGCTCAACAGTATGCATGAAAATACTGCAACTGGCAAATTGATGCTTATCGGTACATGACCCTTTATGGGGTTTGTTTACCAGTCTGTTGTTTGCGACACGTGGTATAACACTGACAACATTGCCATACAAGCTCTGCGTTGGTCGCTCACACACTCTACTGTACGACATGCTAACCCGTTCCTGATTCGCACCCTTCACGTGCCATCTATCTACGCGTACACTTAAATAACTGGGAACATAAAATATTGTAGTCCTGAGAATAATGTCTTACTGAGTGTTTTTACTGTTGCCCAAGTAACTGATGTAGACGGGGTGACTTATGTTTTGTGCACGTAGCAGTGAAAGGATTTGCCCCTAGCTCTGTGATCTCAGCACCACAGGTGTTATTGCTGTGTTGAATATTGCCATTAGAAGAGTGCCAGCATGGCGGTGTCAAACCGTGTGCTAACATCCATATCTCTGTTCTCATTCTTTTGTAGTTCAGTTCAGTACGACAAAATAATAAGAAATACTAAGTTTTTGAACCAAAAATTGTAATGAGAAGAAATGCCTAACAATGTAATTGATATATGTAAAGCACGGGTATGCCAACTCCAGTCTTAAGAGTTACAACAGGCTCAGGGTTTCAGGATATCACTTGCAATTCATTCTAGGTGGTCGTTCGATTTTTATGAGTACCTTGTGAAGCAGGGATACAGGATCCTAAAAACTGAGTATGTATGTAAATAGTTAAAAGAAATCTGTAAAAAAATTAGCATCATTCTTTAGATCATTTTAGTTCTACCAAAAGGCACACACCGTGGTTAACATTCGTAATTGCTTATAAAGTGAAGAATAGCTCCAGTAATTTAACCGAATAATAAATGCTACACAGCCCATTATCAGTCTCTATATCGAATTTTTGCCACCATTAACTTTGTTATTGATAGCGCACTTCTTCGCCAATATTCGTCCAGCTCACAAGTTCACAATCTCTCTATTAAGGGACTGTACCAAATTGTAAATTGACTTCCCAAGGTAGAAGGCATGAAAAATTAATAAATCACAACACATGGAAGGTGGGAATTTGTACTTTGAACTATTCAGGAAGAACTTTGCGGCGTAGAAGATTAAGTACTTTCCAAGATTTAGGGGACATAATATTGACTGGAAGAGATGTTCCATATACTGGATTAAACTTTAAATATGTTGTATCGTATGTCATTTAGATCTACCACAAATCTCATGTCCAAGTCCATAGCGGGAAAAAAAAAATGTTAAATAAAATGGATGGTGAGTTTATAGTATTATCCATAGTTACCCCACGATATTCTCCAAACTATTAAAATCTGCACACAAGTGATAAAACACCTCAAAAGGGTTACAGCATAACCAAAACACTACATTACAAACATTACAATGTTCACAACGATGTTAGATGCCTGCGAAGCAAGACTTGCTCATGAGTGGGACTTAGTCAACCCTCTAAACTCTATGGATTTGATCATCATGACAACGAGCCATGACGGAGCAAATCCTATGTATAGTAACAAGGAGGGAGAGGGAAGTGGGTGGTCTGATACCTTTTTGATAGAGAGAAACAAGTATGTTCTTTTACAGCATTGCAAACGCTCTCAGGGTCCTCCGAACCTTAGAAGGGATATGTGAAAGGTTTAACAGACTGTATCTGATACCTAGTTTATGGTGACCACCAACTCCCGCCCCCTTTGTTACTACATGGACGAAAGAACCAACTATGGGCGACCCATCCTTCGTTGCAATCATGTGTATGTTATACTAAGCCTTAGGAAGGTGGAATCTCAGCGATACTGTCTGCCACCGTGTTACAGCCAAATGTGATTTATGGCGTTTTAACATTGGGAGAAGCTTGCTGATGATTGCTCCATGATTACTTGATGGACCAAGCCTTCAAAATCAGCTTGGCAAGCATAGAAGATTGAGCGATAGTGAACTTCCAGTTTGTACTGAAGGTTTCATTCTCTGAGAGGGGTGGCTACCCCTTTGTGCCTTGTCGAAAGTAAAATTGGCCCAACCCTTCAAACTGCAAGCTATCTCTTTTTCCTATAACTTTGTGTACATGAATCTTTTGAAAATAAGGAAAGCGGATCTCGGGAACCAGTGGTCCCCAGACCTGAAATCAATGCTCTGGAGACCCCATGGCAATCGCAGCGTACTCTTTTACAATTGTATTAAGGTCCCTGCAGATCGCTGGCGAGATTTGCGCAGGACACGAGCAAAAAAAACCTCTCTCTGAGCACGCTCTCCTCTGCAGCTGGAACAAATCGCGGGTGAGCCCTATTGAGAGGGCGAACATCTCATCCTGGCTACTCGCTCCGTTTTGGGACTTTTGCTATCACCGGTACTCAGAGGCTTTCTTGAAAAAATCCGATTAGATTTTTATTTATACATATAATACAGATCTTTTTCTTGCCCAAGAATTGCCCTCCCTTTTGGCCTGTTACAATAGCCCCCTCCCATCCCTCACCCTTCCATATGTCATTGCTATGTGTATCCTTGATAATGGATACTCCACAAGTCTCCAGTTGCTGATCCCTGTGATCTGGACACGAAGTGCCCCAATTTTTATTTAAATCTGTAGTCAGATTGTCCGGATCAGCAAACTCAGGCTCCTAATTTCCCCCTGTGTGTCACTCGGTACATTGTCATCTCATCTCAGGGAACCTTTACCTCATTCTGTGTTTCAGCAATTCTCCCTTGTAGGTAATTCTCACGACTATGATTTAAATTTCTCCTCTCTATTTGTTCGTGATGGGCTCTTCCAAATAGTCCATCATAGGTAGCAGGTCCCACAGATTTCTATTTCTTTACCATTAAACAGCATTACATTACTGTTTTGTTTTCTAATGGTTCTCTTCCAGCGTTTTTTCTTCTAATTGCCATATTTTATTGCAAGATAAATAAATCTTTAAATAAAACATGAATACGAAGCTGTCATGAACAAGCAATATCCCTAAGTTGTGGTTTAAAAAAAAAATTACAGTTCTGTACTAATGAGAAAATACTGTAGCATATTTTACAATAAAACATTGTTTAAATGAACATTTTTTTACTGCTACTTATCATGTAACACTTTCATTATTTTTGTTATCCATGCACACCCTTTTACAAAAGTCACATCGCCCGCTTCCTCTTATAACACCACTCATTCTGATCAACCGATCTCTGCCTCCATATTAACATGGGTACAGGCGCAGCCTTTTTCGTCCACAGCCCTTACCCCTTCGACGGAAACTGATGGGAGAGGGCAATCCAGCGCAGGGAGGGCAGATAGAGTAAGGAATCGAAAGGAGAAGGGACCGAATCACATGGAATGATGAGCATGAGGAAGATAGTATCGATCGAAGGGTCCGTTCAAAGATATGCCCGTACCTGTATGGCAAGTCTCGGATGAGTTCCAAAATGCTGACGACGGTTCTCCTACGGGGACCTGGACTCACCTTGTCCGCGGAACAACAAATGAAAAGGCGTGTGAACCCCGTGTTCGATGCGTGTTGATCGGGCGCGGGGCGCAAACACCGGCTTCAATAAATATGGCACAGTGTTTCAACTTGCATAGAAGTCGGAGCAGTAGGACACAACGTGAAACTCAATGATTTTGGGAGCGTAATGGGTGGAAGTGGTAGGCCGGGTACTGCACAAGAGAGGCAAGAGCGTTGGACAATTGCTTATCACTGACCAGGGATTTTAATGACGCCCCCGGAAAACCGAATCTCTTATCTAGTCTTATTTCATCTATCGTCTTCATGTTACATTCTGTCTTTTCCTTAGTTGCTTCTTGCGATTTCCTATCGTGATTCTCTGCAAAACCAAAATCCCAATGGACCCTTAAGGATAGAACAGCCGCGGGTGTCAGCCCATAGACTCTACAGGCGTCCACGCGTTAACGATAACTCAATCGGTTGGCCCTCGAAGATGGGGAGAGGGGGGGAAAAAGGAGAAAGAGATAGATGAAGACTTCATCATCCTGATATTTCTCCCATTATTCAAAAGCTAGGTGTAGCAACAGGGGAGAGTAAAACGCGACGGAAAAAGGGGGAGCTGGCAGAGAGGGTTGCAGCAAGAGCAGGAGGGGAAAAGGGGATGTGTGTTGGGGAGGGGGCGCAAGGTGCGGGGCGGGGCGTCGCTTTGGTGGTCACCTAGAGATAACGGACGAGGGTCTATGTGGGCTCTGCGCATATGTGTATTGGGTGCGCCCGGGATGACACTTCTAAATGATGGGGTATCCTCTATAATTTGTTAGTAGAATAAACGTCTGTCAAAATGCGGGTGGGTGACACGTGGGACTATGCTAATTAAAAGTCTCGGAAAACAGAGACCAAGGGGGCAGGGGGGGAGAGGCGAAAAAGAAAAGAAGGAGGGGAGGGGGAGAGGGACTAAGGAGAGGTAAGTATGGGGGGGTAGGAGCTACGATGTCGGGAAGACAAGGAAGCAGCATCCTACTACCTCTGGAGGCTACCTAATGTATTTTGGGAGTCAAAGGTAGTAATAAAGGTACACAGAACCTCTGTATTGCTTGTAATTGGTGATACACTTCCCAAATCCTCCTAACCTAAACCATTCAATTGGCAAATAAAATATCAAGTTATTATTCGTTGATCGACAAACTTCCGAAACTGCATTCTTCATGAGTCTCTGTCTATTTAGTTTCTTCAAGTACGTAGTTATGTATCCAAGTATTCTGTCGTTTCCGACTATTGATTTTCTCCTTGCAAGGTTATCGATCCATGACATGCCAGATTCAATATTTGCGCCTCCGACAATAACACCTTCCACTATACATTTCTTCACATTGGAAGCCAATTTGAATCGGGTTTCTCTGACTGTACAGGATGATTTACGCCTTTCTTAAGGTAAAATGACATAAAATTAGTATTAAAGCAATGAAATTAAATCTAGAATTCTCTTAATAAAACACAAACTGTTTTTTCTTTCCCGTTTTGGGCGAGTGGCGGATCACGTAGAATATTCTGTCCTCATCCTTTCAACCTTGTGTCATTTTGAGATCAGGACAGAGATGGAGGCCAATGTACAAACGTACGTAGAATAGTTCCTCGAGGGAGCATTACACTTATAATAGTCAGAATTGGAAGAATTAAATAGCCAATTAACCAAACAAACACTGACAGGTCTGACAAATGCAAAAAGGGTAAATTTGAGGAATTATGTACATGTAAATCTAGGCCTTGTTCCCTTACTTCCTTTATATTTGTTTATTGACAAAGCCGTACTGGTAACCTGAGCAACTGCATTTTCCGCTTTCCCTTTGGTACACAGAACAAATTTTGCCGCATGCACGCACAGAGTAAAAGTCTGCTTTTACTTGGTGTGCAACCAGTCTTCAAGTGATGTTATACATCCGATGTTCCCGTACAATGCACTAATGAATTAAATTGTTACGGTATAAACGGAAGGGACCCCTCATGCCTGCCTAAAACTCTATGTACATACTATTTACCCTGCACTACATTAATCAGCGTTACAATTATACAGGTCATATTAGTCTAGGAATCATACAAGAACTAATACATTGTTCTTAATGATAAATTGATAACTAGCAACATGTGCTTTAGGCAGTTCCTTATGTACTGTATGTAGTATTTATATAGTGCCTCATCTACTTGCTTACATAGCGCTTTCACATTAGTCACATCATTTGCAAAACTGGGTGGGCCGGAGAATCCAGTACTTAAGTAACACATATAGTAATACAAGTAACCTCAGATCTCAGGGAACATAAGTGCTTCTCTCAACAAAAAGTAACATTTTTCGGAAGAGGAGGTCCCTGCTTCCGGGAAGCTTACACTCTAATTGTTGGGGAGAACGTACATAGACAGTAGTAGGGATTCGGTAAGTTGCGTGTCTGCAGCAGGCCAAGCTCTTTAGGTTCATCCTGTATGAGTATTAGTCCACGATGTCTACTCCCATTTATGCTTTTGTATCGACGCAAGCCTCTGTCGTCTTAAGTCGTGGGTCCTTAAAGGGTCTGGATAGAGAGGGTGCTGGTCGGAGTGTTGAGGGGAAGGGCATTCAGCTGTGTGGGACAGCGTAGAAGGGTTAAAGGCAGGAGATGCTTTTGATCCAAAGGGCGGTTGAGACGAAGTACGAACTCCTTGAGCCCGATTTAACATAAGGATGGTATCCCAATATCTTTTTAATAAAATGTAAGGCAAAATATAAAGTGAAAACAAGTTAAAGTGGTTGGGCCTCTTATGAAAAACCCATATTTATCTTGACCAATTGCTCTTACATATTATTATTTTCTTTTCGTGGTTTAATAGCAATATACCTACCAATATTCCTCTGTATGTCGCAAGTGATTCCCGTATGAGCTGCTCTAACCCAATGAATTTAAACAGAACAATATTATCTTTATACAAATATTATCTGACATCTATGCACTCTCACATGTTCCATAACTTTTACACCTAACAAACCAAATTCCTTTATGTTAACTTGTTCCGTCTTCACGTTAAATTCCTGGGTACCGCTTGGCAGATTAACGTGTTGCATGTCTCTCCTTTCTTTAGGACTACATGCTAATAGAGGTTATAATAACACGATCAAGATCACTTGCCATCTTCTGTCTTCAACAGCCATCCTTCCTACAGAAGCCCAGTATGGTTCCTATCACCTTTAAACCCTTTCCCATCTTCCATTTCCCACAGCACACTCACGGTCCACAAACGGTCCTCCGAGAGCCAATCCCCTTCTTGTCCATTACCTTCTCTTTCAGTGAACTGGCGGGCGGAAACCCTTAAAAGCTGATTGAGATGTAGCACAGACAAATGGCTTAAGAGATGAGAGACCTAGACCTACAATTCTACACACCTGGCTTGACAGTTCTAATCTACAGGTTCCTGGTATTAGACAAAGTGTAACAATCACTGTTACCCCTAACACATCCTAAGGTTTTCTTATGTAAGATTAATCGACGAGTGGTCTCAAATTTAATTATCACGGACTATATGCTGGGCCTTTACCCATTGACTCAAACTACTCATCATAGGTCGGCCAACCCAATAATTTAGGGATGACAACAATAATTTGATTAGCATCAACAATCAGAGACTACG
>WSYH01006361.1:11911-38732 GCA_036426205.1 Ascaphus truei
CTGCTGGCTGTGTGCCGTGCTGGCTGTGTGCCGTGCTGGCTGTGTGCCGTGCTGGCTGTGTGCCGTGCTGGCTGTGTGCCGTGCTGGCTGTGTGCTGGCTATGTGCCGTGTCTGGCTGTGTGGGTGCTGGTGTGTGCCGTGTAGTGCGCTTGTTTGGCCGTGCTGGCTGTGTGCTCGTGTTGGCGGTGTGCCGTGTGGCGTGGGCCGTGCTTGCTGTGGCCGTGCTTGCTGTGTGCCGTGCTGGCTGGTGCCGTTGCTGGGCTGTTGTGGCACGTGCTGGCTGTGTGCCGTGCGGCTGTGTGCTGGCTGTGTGCCGTGCTGGCTGTTGTGCCGTGCTGGCTGTGTGCCGTGCTGGCTGTGTGCCGTGCTGGCTGTGTGCTGGCTGTGTGCCGGCTGTGTGCCGTGCTGGCTGTGTGCTGGCTGTGTGCCGTGCTGGCTGTGTGCTGGCGCTGGTGCGTGGCTGTGTGTGCGTGCTGGTGTCGTGTGGCTGTGTGCCGTGCTGCGTGTGTGTGCTGTGTGTGCCTGTGGCTGTGTTTGCCTGTGCTGGCTGTGTGCTGGTGTGTGCGTATGGTGTGTGCCGTGCTGCTTGTGCCGTGCTGGTGTCTGGTGTGTCCGGCTGTGTGGCTGTTGTGTGGGTCGTGTGCGTGCTGTGTGCTGTGGTGCGTGGCTGGTGTGCTGGCTTTGCTGGTGCGTGGTGTGGTTGCGGCGTTCCGTGCGGTGCCGTGCTGGCGCGTGCGGCTGTGTGCGGCTGTTGTGTGTGCCGTCTCGGCGTGTAGTGCTGGCTGTCGTGCTGGCTGTGTGTCGTTGGCTGTGTGCTGGCTGTGCGTTGTGGCTGTGTGCTTTCGTGTGCCGATGTGGCTCATGTGCCGGCTATGTGCCGTGGGCTGTGCTTTCTGTGTGCCGTACTGGCTGTGTGCCTTCTGTGTGCCGTGCTGGCTGTGTGCCTTCTGTGTGCCGTGCTGGCTGTGTGCTTTCTGTGTGCCGTGCTGGCTGTGTGCTTTCTGTGTGCCGTGCTGGCTGTGTGCTGGCTGTGTGCCGTGCTGGCTGTGTGCTTTCTGTGTGCCGTGCTGGCTGTGTGCTTTCTGTGTGCCGTGCTGGCTGTGTGCTTTCTGTGTGCCGTGCTGGCTGTGTGCTGGCTGTCCTCACCGCCGTCTGACACACATAAACATACTTCTCCGTAGTAGGGTCTTCCTTGTTGGTTGTAGGGGCAGGCAGCGCGACAGCCTGTGATTCGTGTAGGACAGTATGTCATTGTGTAAGTGGAAGGAATTGTGTTTAGTTGGCGTTAGTGTCCCGGTCCTTCATCTCCAATGGCCGGGGGATTAATAGTTATAATGTGCTGTATGTTACCATCATTTCTCCTTTCTGCGGATCCATACTGGGCACACTGAAACAGCACTAACATTAGAAAAATGATTGAGCAAGATGTGTGGTGTGTGGTAAATATATATATCTAATTATATAGATAATTATAACAACATCACAACACACACACACACCACACACCACACACACCACACACACACACACACACACACACACACACACCACACACACACACAACACACACACACACACACACACACACACGCACACACACACACACACACATATATATATATATATATATATATATGGCCCCTATATGTTTTTAAAATGTGGAAATGTAAAAGTTCATCCCTACAAGAAGAGGGGATTTTAAGTTCGGCGTGAGCCAAGTTAAAGGAGCAGTTCCAACTACTACTTTGTCTGTGCTCCCCATTTTACAGGATGGGAACCCATTTTCAGCTCTGGGGACCCGCACAGTTCCCTAGACGCCAGTGAGATTACCGGGTTTGAATCTCCCTCCTGGTAACATAATGGCTGCCAAATCTCAGGCCAATAAGGAGCTGCAACATTATCCGCAGTGGATTCCTATTGGATGGCTATTTAAAGTCCCCAGGAAGTAATACCGATAACTTCACCAGACACACTGGTATCCGGGGTGTCCCCTGAGCTGAAAATAGTGCGGTTCCGCTCTGGAAGACCACCCAGTTCCAACCATGTCCTATAAAAGTGGAGGCCGGTCAGGCGGGTTTGCTCCCTTGAGGATTTACAGATTAAATATGTTGTGTCCGACTTTCAAGGAGCTCCGGGAACCCCCTGCTACCCGAGATTCCTCCACAGGGGGCGCCGGTATCTCTGCAGTTACAAGCTCGCGGTCACGCGGGCCAATAGGAAGACACAAGGGATGATGTCACGGCTTTCTATTTGGCCCATGTGACGCAGGACATTTAAGTCGCAAATTTTGGATTACCCCCGATCAGTTAAGCCGAAGCCGCTACCGGCGCCCCATTTGGAGGTAAGTATGTCAGGAAGGAGGGGGTCCCCGGAACTGAAATAAACACAGGACAGCTCCGGCGACCCCCGGCGCCAAACCTGTATTTCAAGAAAATGTCACTTGGGCGGCTGCTTTCATGTTTTCCTTGGATCTGTGGTTAGACTTATATATATTTTTTTAAAATTAAGGAGAATGCTATAATTAATATAATTTAATTCCTTGACTTTTATGGAGCCAAAGCGATATCATATTATTCATAGACCCATTTTCTTCAGTGATTGCACATTAATGATAGCATGTTTTAATGTCACATGACCTGCTCTTCTCTCACTCCCTTCACTTCTTTGCACTGAATGAAAATTGGCTCTCGCGCTCGGACTCTGCCCCGGCAGCAGCTCTATCCTGTGGCGGTCTTTCCTTCTCTCAAACACCTCGCCCCTTGAGACTTGGGGGTGGAGTGGGAATTCTTCTCGCTGAGTTTCAGCCCCTGCCTATGCCTGTTCCCTGACATTCACATCCTTGGAGACCCATACTTGTCACATTTTCTCTCCATTTATCTCTGCGTATTGCTGTAATCTAATCCAGCCCATCTAATTCTACATCTTCACATTCTAAGGTCCTTTCCGACTATGAATCCTGGTTATCCTTCTAACCTCTTCCTCTTCTTTCTTCTTCTTCACCCATTCTCCTCTTAGGGGACTTTAATTATCACATTGATGACCCCTCTCAATCCTGGGCATCTCACTTCCTCTCTCGCTCCCTCCTTTGATCTCCTCCAATGGACGGCTTCCAGCACCCATACGGGCGGCCTTGACCTCATCTTCACAAAAAAACTGTTCCTTATCCAATTTCTCCTTACCCACTCTGACCATAACCTCTTCTAATTTTCTCTCACTCCTCCCACTCAACCTCCAACCTCTCATTGCTGTTCTCGCAACCTGTGCTCCATTGACCTTCAGTCATTGGAGTCCATCCATTGGAGATTTTCTTTACTGCCACCCATCTCTGACCCAAACAGTCTTGTTGCAACTTAGAACACATTCGTTGTCTCCTGCCTTGACCAGTATGCTTTGTGAAAGCGTAGAAATAATATCATTAAGTCAAGGGTTCAAAGTATCACCGTGAGTTTATTGCACCAAGGTACAAATGAGAGAGAGAATTCAAAATGAACTCATTCCTCTGAAAACATATTGCTTGACATCACATTTTTATACATTTCAAATGAGTAATACGCCCCGTAAGGGGACAGGCTTAGAGATAAAAAAAAAAACAATATAATGACTTATACAAAATCCTTATTCATGAAAAAATATGCTTCGCATGCTAACCTTTATCCTATATATCTCCCTGTAATTTGGGCCCCATAACCTCCTGACTTAAGGAGTAAGGCTAAGGCCCCGGTCACGGCGCTCCGGTCACGGCGCTCTAATGCGCGCCCACGCTTTCGGCTGCGCTTTCCGGCGATTCCCCGGTCTGCAGCTCACTGCAGGAGCAGAGACCAGGGGGGGGGCGTGGCGGAGGAGTGACGGGGGCGCGGCCATGACATCACCCGGCAGGTTCGCCCTCATTGGCTGAACCGCCGGGGGGCGTGGCCTAGCCGCTCGACGCGAGTTCCTGCTCTCAATTCTATTGAGAGCAGGAGTAGCTCTCGCGCGAGCGCTGCGGCCCCCCCTCGCAGTGGGCCCGGCGCCATTGAGGGGAGGGCTCTCGTGAGCGCAGCGTCCACCACAGCGGACGCTGTAGCAGGCAGCGGGGGCAAGGCCTAAACCTCTTAGCCCTCTGGGTGTAGCTGCAAGATAAGAGAAGCGGGGGCTCAGCAAGAATGAGTTTGTTGGAAAAACGGTGACAATGCAATTATTTCAATTTCATGACTAATAGGAATTATGCAAGGGTTAGTCTTTGCCAGGAGCGATGCTCTGCAGCGCAGCTTTCATACACAAATAAACAGATACACATAGATACAAGTAAACACTCAAAATGGCTGCTGCGCCAAAATGGTGGTGATGATGGTCTGTCTTCATTTAACCTAAGCCACACACCTTATCTCAAATCTTCACAGTAGTGTAGTAGGTTATGGGAGTTGAGAAAGTGAAGTATATGTAGAGAAGCAGTTGGTTCCAAGAACTTTAGAAGCAAAAGAGAGACTGAGTGATGGTTAAATGGGGTTGTAGGGTCTAGGGTGGTCTTAATAGATCTAGCAATAGCTTGTCCATAGAGGGGCAGACCGCGCTGACGCGTCCGCACTCTGAGCGTTCAGACTGCCTAAAGGCAGTGATCGCGTCTATACAGTGTGCGGGCACGTGCGCGCGGAAGCGAGCGATGCGCGTGGTGAAATCGGTCAAAACTGATTTCTCGCGCGATAGGGCGGTCACGTGAGCGGTTCGCCCAATGTGGGCGAACCAGCTCAGTGATATCAGTGGCCCGCCCATAGACACACCCCCGGACGGCACGCGTACTAAGGCCAAGGAAAGCGCCCGCTTTCCCTCAGCCTCAGCGCGGCTGCTGTGCCTATGGACGCAGCCTTAAAGATCTTAGTGAAGAGGGGGGCTATGGTAGACTGGAGAGGTTTCAGGAGAGGGAATGGGGTCGCGGCTGCATGTGGTGGAGGTTGAGAAGAGCAGCAGGAGAGATACTACTTTTGTCACTGGAGAGAAAGAGTCAAAGGTAGATGGAGGAGAATTGGGAAGATGTGGTATGGAAGGGGCAGAGGAGACTTATTTGTAGATGGAGGAGAATTGGGAAGATGTGGTATGGAAGGGGCAGAGGAGATTTATTTGTAGATGGCTTCTACCTTGCACTTGATATAATAATCCAAGCCTTGTAGTGTAATGGAAGAAGTGGAGCATGGTGTGGTGGAATTTCAAAAAAGGATGTGTCTGTAAGCCTCTCATCATAAGACTTAGATTGTAAGCTCTTCGGGGCAAAGTCCCCGCTTGCCTTACTGTATGTTGTCATTTACCTGTTGCTCTGTGTTGGTAATTTATTTACCTTGTATTGTAATATTGTGAAGCGCTGTGTACTGTGGCGCTATATAAATTAAATTATACATATTGATACATAAGAGGGTTGTTTGACTGTAGTGTAATATTACAGACTAAGTCTTTATTTATATAGCGCCATTCATGTACATAACGCTTCACAGCAGTAATACACATGTGGATCATATAAATAACAAATAATACAAATCACAGATCATGGGAATAAGCGCTTCAGACATACTAGTAACATTTAGGAAAAGGAGTCCCTGCTCCGAAGAGCTTACAATCTAATTGTAATCACACTGAAATAAACCCCATCTAAGTATGCAGAAGTATGATCAGCGGATTGCCGTTTGTCTTTGTGCGGCTCTGTTTCCAGCGATGTTCATCAACTACTTTCCCAAAGAAACGGAGTAAGGACGCATTGGGCGCTGAACGAGTCGGTAGCGGGGTAGTAGCGCATGAGTATTGCAGTAGAATGTGCGATATGTTTCAAACAGCTTAATTCTACTTGAAGATTTTGCAAACCTTTTATTACATACGCAGCGTTTCTATTGACATGACTTTAGTTTAGAAGCGCGTTTGTGTGAGAATTGCAGTTTGCGGCCAGAACAACTGCAATGAAATCCACAGCAGAAAGTCCAAACTCCAAACCTCTTCCGCCATGAGTTCAAGAGCCCTGGTGTATAGGGTCAGACACACATATTTTTTGTGGGATTCATAACTGGCTGTGTTTAGATTACTGGGTCATCTCATGCTCATAGGTAAGAAAGAAGGTCAAGGCACTCGGACTTGTCAAAAGAAGAAATATTTAATCCGGCATAAAGTCCAACGAGAGCTCTCACCTTGACAAAGACTGCTTATGCGCAGTCGGAACGTTGGACTTTATGCTGGATGAAATATTTCTTCTTTTGAAAAGACCGGGACCTTCTTTCGTACCTATGTGACTTCTTGGGGACTTTGCAGGACGATCCCCCTGGGTCCGTGGGCACCAGCAGGTTATACCTATCATTGTATTATTGAATGTGTGCCAGATCACCCTTCTTCGTCTCATTCTCACACATGACTGTCCAGTAAATTAAGATGGTACTGGGGGGGGGGGGGGGGGGTGTAATATTATTATTTTATTATTACCAGCCAATAGCATTTGTTTCCTTGTCAACAGGATCATGTATGTATGTATATCTTTATTTATATAACGCCCAGTGCTTTATAAGAGAGACAAGAAACACTACAGGGAATTATAATACAATAAGTGTTACAAAGCCAGACAGTAGGAAAGGAAATCCCTGCCCCGAAGAGCTTACAATCTAAGTGGTATGATGGGAGAATTACAGAGACAGCAGGTGAGGGAATAAGTGCTGTAGATGGCAGTGCTTGGTCACAATGGGTGGTAGGAGCGACTGTGGGACAGTGGCCATAAGTCCAGGCTGTTGGAATGCTTGGTTTTAGAGGCGAGTTTTAAGGTTCGTCTTAAAGGTGGGGAGAGAAGGTGCTAGGCGTGTACGGATTGTGAGGGAGTCCCACAGATACTGGGCAGTGAGGGAAAGGGGTTAAAGGCGAGAGATAGAAGTGGAGGTGAAAGGGGTGGAGAGGAGATAGTTCTGGGTAGAGCACGGGAGACGAGCAGGCGTGTAACGAGATCAGAGCTGATGGGTGGACAACCTTCAAGGTAAGAAGGAGAACTAAGTTATCCGAAATTAGATGGAAAGTTAGGAGAGAAATTTAAGGAGATGAGTACAAACTGTGTTGGTAGAAAGTTAAATTAATATAGCTGCTGAATTTTGCAAAGGATAGAGTTGTGAGGCAGGGAGGCCTGTTAGCAGTAAATTACAATAATCCTGACGGGAAAGGATTAGGGCACACATTAGTGTTTTAGGGCCAAAGTAAACTAATTCTAGTGACATGTTTTACCCAAATCTGACACCTATTAGGATTTTAATTTCTTTTGTAAAGTTAGACTTGGGAAGGTATGGATTTCCTCTGGCTTTTTTTGTGTTATGTTAGGAAGTGCTCGTACATCCAGTTCTCCTTTCCTCCTCCACTTATCTTTTATTGGTTCTCTAACAAGGACAGGGCGGGACTTGTTTTACAAACACCCATTCAGAGGCCCCTAAGAATGTCAACTTGCCGACTATTTGGGATTGCCACCCTTCACATTATTAGATCTGCATGGACAATCTGCAGTTGTTGTAAGAAGTCTCCCACTTTTAGTTTTAATATCATTTATTTGCAGAACTTCTTCATCAACACGAACTGAATCGATACATTTATATTTATATATATATATATACTAATATATATTATATAATATATATACATTTTTATATATATATATAATATATATATATATATATATATTGCCCATAATTAATTCTCCTACAATGCGGGTTGTCCTCCTTATCTCCTGTTGTCATTATGTTGAGCAGTGGCCGTGCTCTTAGCCATTGCAATCAGTGACAGGAATGTAGCCATGTGACACCGTGATGACATCTCTTTGTATAACAACTTAAATTTGTAATGCTGTGATAATTTCAGACCAGAATACATTTTTCCATGAAGCCGTTGCTTTTTAACTCCTTAACCCTATTGTACATTGTAACAAAGGGTTGTCTGCAAGGGGCTAACTGTTATGTAATGCATATTTCTGGTTTCTTACCATGGTTTCAAATACAGTAGTTTAGGGTTTTTTTTTTTTAGAAAAGCAATTACTGGAATAAGTGGTGTGTGTTTTGAAGGAACACGAACAATTATCTGATATGCGCAGTGTAGCTGATCTGTGTTAAAATTAGAAAGCAGCTAATGCAACATGGACTACTGATAAAAGTGAGTCTCTGTCTATTGTCTCTTAGTCTGAGGACCTCGGTGCCTGCGCCCAGTTTGAGAACAGTCGACACAACAGGAACATGATGCCCAGTGCCAGCTGTGTCTTCCCCACGTTCACCCTGAGGAAGCCTTCTTCTGAGACGGACATCGAGAACTGGGCCTCCAAGCACTTCAACAAGCACACCCAGGGTCTGTTCCGACGCAAGGTATCCATCGCCAACATGCTGGCCTGGAGCAGCGAGTCCATCAAGAAACCCATGATCATGACCACTGACCGCAATGTGAAAAAGGAAGCCTGTGATATGTTCAAACTAATCCAGATGTACATGGGTGACCGGAGAGCCAAAGCCGACCAGCTCAATGTAGCTTTAGAGATTGGCACCAAAGGATGGAGTATGCAGGGCATAAGGGACGAGCTGTACATCCAACTCTGCAGGCAGACCACCGAGAACTTCCGTTACGAGAGTTTGGCTCGTGGATGGGAATTAATGGCTATTTGCCTTGCTTTTTTTCCACCTACTCCTAAATTTCATTCGTACCTGGAAGGATATATTTACAGACACATGGATCCAGTGAATGATACAAAAGGTAGGTCACGGTATATGTTACGATTTTAACCCTTTGCACGCCCAAACACACACCCCTTGTTGTCTCGGTGTATTATATTCCATTTTTTTCATAGGAATGAGATTTGCTCTTAGACCAGTTCTCGTAGCATTATCCAACGTTGACTTGATGGCGGTGTGACACCCGGTATCCAAAATTCTTAAATCTTCCCCTTCGTAGGTAAAAGGTTACGTACCAGAGTCACCCATGGACAGCTCCCTAATTGGTAAAAGGTAAATGTACAGTATTTGGAAAATGTTGCATTTTCTTGGATTGATGGGGATTGGTTGTAGATCGTGATTTTTAAGTGTACGTTTAATATTAAAGTAGTGGGCAATGTAACGTTTCAGATAGGCACAGAAGCAGACCGCTAATTTGCAAACGGATTGTATTAATCCAGGTAGGCAGAAACTAGCTAAGATGCCCCATGCTTTCTAACTCTTGGACCGTGCCCGCTCACAGAAGGGGGGCATTGTTAGGGCACGTTTGCTTCTGTTAGGAGTTGATATAAAGAGTGGTCGAAAATATAGGATAAGTATTTTATAAGCGTTGTCTTGCAGTTATTAAATGACTAACTCCAGTAGACCAACATGGTCAATTTCTCCTGTGTCTGCGTAGTAACATTTTCCTGTGTCTGTGTTTCCTGCGTGTAGTAACAGTTTCCTTTCTGTGTTTCCTGCGTGTAGTAACATTTTCCTGTGTCTGTGTTTCCTGCGTGTAGTAACATTTTCCTGTGTCTGCGTTTCCTGTGTGTGTAGTAACATTTTCCTGTTGGTATTTCCTACGTGTAGTAACATTTTCCTGTGTCTGCGTTTCCTGCGTGTAGTAGTGTTCCTATTACAAATTGTAACATGTTCTGTTGCTTTTAATTCCACTTGTTTAAAGAATCGGAAAGTTCCCAGGAGCCCTAATCCCCTAATCCCCGAGGTTTGGGGCTTCTGGATGAAACTAATGACATTTTCCATTAATTGAAATGAAGTGTAGTTTAGAGCTCGCTGATGATAATCGTGATGCAAAATATAAAGTCTCTTAGATCATTGATGCTAAAATTGAGATGGAATCTTAATAGATTACCGGAAACGCGCTTATTTCCCGAATACGGTGCTGTAACCTGGTATCGTATAAATGTTAAACGTCTGTTATGAGCTGGGCCTGGCACATGATCTGAGGCAGCGGGCGATACCTCCGTGTAGCTGCGCTGCTTTCACAGCTCTCCGTTCTGCGCGGTCCGTGCCCACAACGAGACGGCTCTTAGGAGAGGGCAGGAGGGCAGAGACGTTACAGTCTTTCATTCGATTGAAGGAGATTGAAGGAGATTGAAACCGGAATGAAGTAAAACAAAAAGCTCGGTGTCCTTGAGTCGCCGCGATAAATAAGGAGAGAGGCGCTTTCTGGATATCCCAGCTTCAGCACAGGTGTCTCAATCAGAGGCTCAGTCTTCGACTGATTTAGAGGCAGCTGTGCTGAAGCTGGGATGTCTTTAAAACCTGACCCGTGGGTGGGGCTTGTGGGCTGGAGTTGAGCGCCCCCTGCTGTATCTCTAGGGATATTGCAATAACAGAAGTAGTAAGGAAGGTTTTCTTTGGCTTTACTCCCATCCCACCCCCCGGCTTTATCCGGCTCCCATGCGGATTATCCAACCTGATCCCGGCGGTAACAGACCCTGACATGAGTGGCAGTTAACACCGGGTCACAGTTCGATCTCCCGCGTTGGGGTTGGATGACCATGCTGCTGAGCACATGGTGGCAGATACGTGTTCTTATTGGGGTTCTCACTTCTTTGGACACGGAAGCCACATAACACACACAGGCACAGACGCACAGGCACACACTGGCACAGGCACACACACAGGCACAGGCACACACACGGCACAGACACAGGCACACACTGGCACAGGCACACACACAGGCACAGGCACACACACAGGCACAGGCACACACTGGCACAGGCACACACACAGGCACACACACAGGCACAGGCACAGGCACCACTGGACACGGCACACAACAGGCACACACACAGGCACAGGCACACCACATGGCACAGGACACACACAGACACAGGCACACACAGACCAGGCACACACAGACACAGGCACACACAGACACAGGCACACACAGACACAAGGACACACACACCAGACACAGGCACACACAGACACAGGCACACACAGACACAGGCACACACAGGACACAGGCCACACACAGACACAGGCACACACGGCACAGGCACACACTGGCACAGGCACACACTGGCACAGACAGGCACACACTGGCACAGGCACACACTGGCACAGGCACACACACAGGTACAGACGCAGGCACAAAACGTAATATATCAAAAGTGGTGCTCTATTATAAGCTTTAAACACGTGTTAATCCAATATTAACATATAAACCATAAATTGAATAAATATAAAGTGATAAAACAACCTTGAATGCTGCTGTGACCCAGTGCAGGACTGCTTCTCAATCCCAGGTGAAATGGGCGACGTGGTGATCAAAGGGAAGCGCAAACATGTGGAGATATAAAAAAAAAACTGATGGTGCAGTATTGTGACAAATAAATGCGTATTCTTCTTTAAGTCTGCTGTTATTTATACTCACAAGTGTGAGGATGATGCTGTGTACAAAAGGTATCTTTGGGTTATCTCTGCAGTGATGATAAACTGCTGAAACACTCGGTGTGGGAATGTATTCCTTAAATGGGTTAAACACAGAAAAGCCAACATAGCGCGATCTGTAAAAACTGATTTCAAGTGGTTAAAAATATAACAATACACTCACATGATGTATGCTATTTAAAAGCATTTAGATATGCAATGCATCTCGCCTCCGGTTTGTCTTTGTGCAGTTTTTCCTTCCCTCTTCTCGGCGTGCGTCTCACTCCTGCGTTCCAGCAGGGCGGATGAAGGTGACGTCATTGAGACTTCGGGGGTTCCGGTTTGGCGAGGGCGGCTGTGAATCACCTTCACTCTACGCGTTTCTTCCCTTAGGATTCTTCTGCAGAAATACACCCAAAGATACCTTACATACACAGTATCATCCTCCACATGTGAGTATAAATAACAGCAGACTTAAAGAAGAATACCTACTTATTTGTCACAATACTGCACCATCAGTTTATTTTTTATATTTCCACATGTTTGCGCTTCCTTTGACACCACGTCGTCACAGACACAGGCACACACGGGCACAGGCACAGGCACACACAGGCACAGGCATACAGACACACAGGCACAGACACACACACAGGCACAGACACACACACAGGCACAGACGCACACACAGGCACAGACGCACACACAGGCACAGGCACACACAGGCACAGGCACACACAGGCACAGGCACAGGCATACAGACACACAGGCACAGACACACACACAGGCACAGACATACACACAGGCACAGACGTACACACAGGCACAGACGCACGCACAGGCACAGACGCGCAGGCACAGGCACAGACGCGCAGGGCACAGGCGCGCAGGCACAGGCACAGACGCGCAGGCGCAGGGCACAGACGCGCAGGCACAGGGCACAGACGCGCAGGCACAGGCACAGACGCGCAGGCACAGACGCACAGACGCGCAGGCAACCACCGACACCGACACAGGCCAGGCGCACCAAGACATAGGAGGCAACAAGACAACAGGCACAGGCACAACACAGGGCACTGGCACACACTGGCACAGGCACAGCACAACACAGGCACAGGCACAGAATGCACAGGCACAGAAAGCACACAGGCACAAGGCAGAGCACCAACACACGGCACAGGCACAGGCACAGCACGCGCACACACCCACACACACACACAATGAGGTCCAGGTTGTAGGCATTAAAATAATGCAGAGTTCAACCGCGGATTACAGGGATGGCTCGCATGAGTCAGNNNNGACCAACAGTACAAGGGCTAGAGGGCCACAGAGACAGAGCACAGGCACAGCACACACAGGGCCATGGCACACACTGGCAAGGCACAAGCCACACACAGGCACAGGCACGATGCACAGGCAGAGCACCAGAGCAGCAGGACACAGGGGCAGCAGACACACAGGCACAGGCACAGGCACAGGCAAGCGCACGGACAACACACACACAAACAATGAGTGGTCCAGGTTGTAGGCATTAAAATAATGCAGACAAGGGTAATGGCCTAGTCCACTAAGTGGGTATTCAAATAACACATTTACTGCTTGGTTAGTTTTTCTTACAGAAGTTTAGTTAAATATTAAATATTAAATAGTGTCACTAACATTGCTTTTAACTGTCAAAGAAAAGAAGTGTAAGACTGATCACACTCATTCACCGCTGTCGTGCTCAGGGGACAGTAATGGGAGAACACGCTTCTGCATTGCAGTCATTGCTTAATCGATCCCAATTCCCTTACATCACATGCGTTTAATGCTTATTGTTTAGGACACAACCGGAACCGCGTGGCCAAGGATGCCCTGAAGAGCACTTTGGCAAACACGATAGGACCAACCGAATGAACACAAATCGCGAGAGTGGATCAGCGCACAGAGCGCAAAAGACTAACACAGTCGGACTAGGATACGAAGAACGGCGCGGGAATACAAAAAAGGGATGCAGGGAGTGACAACAAAACGGAGATTCTGTAAAACCGCTTTGTTGGGTACAGAAAATGCATTCTCACAAGCTGGGGGAGTTTGGCTGCGCTGTAGGTAACTGGACGTGAAGGTTGCACAGTAAGGGGCAGGTGTGTGGACAGGCATGGTTGGGTGAAAGCAGTTCGCTATACTGTAGTGAAAGGTTTGACCGTGCTCTCCCCCCCATGTGATACACGGATATGTATGCGGGCTCTCCCAGGGCACGGGTAGTGCTGGGCCCACGGGCACGTTATGTGCTGGACCCGGCACGTGCTGGCACCCACGGTCACGTATGTTTGCTGGGCCCCACGGCACATGTAAGTGTGGGTCCCAAACGCGGGGTCACCAGTGAGTGTTGCTGGCCCGACACGGGCACTAGATAGTCCTGGACCCACGGGAACGGTGATTGCAGGCCCCGAACCGGGCACGGTATGTGACTGGCCCCCCCGGACTAGGCACGCACGGTAGGCTCGGCCCCCCACGGGCACTGTATTGTGCTGGCCCCACAGTGCACGGTGATGTGCTGGGACCCCACTGGCACGGTATGTGATGGACCAGCGGGGAAGAGGTTATTATCTGTTGTGCGTAGGCACCACGGGCGACGGGTAAGTGTCTGGCCCCCACGGGCCACAGTATGTGAGGGGGGATATACAAACAACCGGGGAAAGGGGAGGGGAGCTCGGAGAAACAATGGGGAAAGGGAAGTGGTGGACTGGGAAGCACAGGGGGAATCTCGGTATGAGGAGCGTGAGGCGAAACACAGGGGCAAATGTTGAGTTGTCTTTGGTCGAGGAGACCACAAGGGAACGGGTATGTGTATTGCGCAAAACGGGGGGAAAAGGGGCTTAGTAGTGTGATGGGCCACGCAAAGCGGGAAAAGGTCACGGGAGTGCTGGGGACAAAGAAGGGGAAAGGGTATGTCGCGTGGCCCAAAGGTGGAGGCAATCACGGCGAGCGGGGCGGGTAAATAAACGGTTTCGGTCGTGCCCCCAAAGATACTTAGGTGTGTGGGAGCGGTGTGAGGGTTAAACAAGGGGTGAAACCTGCAGTCGGTGAGCGGGAGATTGGGGATAATATTGAGTCTAACGGGAGACCAGGTTGGATGAGGGTAGCGGGAATTAAAAGGTGTGAACTCGTTGGGTGCACAGGGTGCCGGAGTCAAAAATCCTTCAGGGATTCGGAATAGGCGGGTTTGGGTGGGATTCGTCGAGGGAGGGAAATAATCCTAGCAAAACGCGGCCAAACGGGGGATCTGGCGGACTAGTGGTGGCCACAAGAAATGGTGTGGCCGGTAAGTGTTCCATCCCCTGTGGGTAGGTGGAAATGGCAAAAACGAGCGGCCCAACTTAGCGGATCAGGTTAGGAACGGGAATTACTCCAAAGCTGGCCCTAAGGAGGAAGTTCGGGGTAGAAGTGGGTACCAAAGGCGCAAGAGTGGCGACCCGGGTGCAGATAGTGAACAATTTATCGGCGCAAGTCTTGGGAGGGGATCGGGACAAAAACGCGGACAAGTGGCGTATGGTCAAGGCAAGAATTAGGAAGGAATCGGGTAGGGGAGCAGGAACAAACGGGCACGGGGCTGTGGGGGTGCACGAGACAACCCAGCGGCAAACGGTAGGGCTGCAGGACCACGGGCACGGTATTGTGGCAGGGCCGGCGGAGGGAGCACGGGTGTGTGAAGGGCACAAACGGGAGCGGTATGTGCGGCCCACGGGGCAAGGGTAATGCGATGCCGGGCCCCAGGGCCGGGTATGTGACGTGGGGCCCCAGCGGTGGAACGGGCTATGTGGCCGGCCACAAGGGGGAAGGTATGTGAAGGGGCCAAGACGGGAGACGGGTTTAGTTGAGAGGCACCACGGGGGCACGGTATGGTGGAGGGGGCCCCACGGGCACGGGTATGTGCAGTCACCCCGGGCACGGGTAGTGTGCAGGCGGCACCGCCCTCGGGTGCACGGTATGTTTGCAGGAACAAAGGGCACGGGTATGCTGTCAGGGCCACAGAAAGGCTTGGGGAACGAGGAGGATGCGGGGTAAACGAACCGGTGAGACCAGAAGGGATAGGTGCAGTGGGGGGATGAAGACAAAGGCAGGGGGAAAGGAGGGGTATAGCAGAGGGGAAAAGGTAGGGGAACAGGGAGGTGGAAGGCCCCAGAACGGGCACAGTATGTGCGGAGGCACAAGAACGGGCAAGGGGGGGAGGTGCTGGGCCCAATCAAGGGCGACGATGGGCTGGCCACCGACGGGGGAAGCGGTATGTGGTCACGGGCCAATGCACGGGCGAAGCCGGGGGGGTTATGTTGGCCGGCCCCCAGCGGGCCCGAGTATGTGGGCACGGGCCCACGCGGCACGCTGGTGAGTGTGCCGGCGCCCACGGTTGGGGGCATTTTCGTGCTTATTTGTTTGTCCTTTTTTGTTTTTGGTTTTTTTTTGACCCAAACTAGGTTTTGCCCGAGAGGTATGTGCTGGCCCCACGGGCACAGTATGTGCTGGCTCCACGGGCACAGTATGTGCCGGCTCCACGGGCACAGTATGTGCTGGCCCCACGGGCACAGTATGTGCTGGCCCCACGGGCAGCTTCAACTACTTCAGGTATCAACCATCACCATTTAAAAAAAACCTGGCTGGACATACGTGGGCGATCTGGACATACGTGTCCACTATATTCACAGCTACGCTACTTATTACATCCCTTGTTTGTTACTTTGTGTTGTTTGGATAATTACCCGGCGGTAAATTGACCATTAAAAGCAGGTAATTGGCTATTCCCCGCAGCACAAGAGAGCGCGTCCAAGTGAGACCATGGAACCTCCCGCTAGCCATCGGCGCGCGAGCCCGGCTACCGCAGCTTAACACGCTCCGCACTCGTTAGGAGGAAATGCAGTTTTTTAACGAGCCATGAAAGTATGTTCAATTGTTTCTTCTCGGTCGCCTAATCTGATTACCGGCCCGGTTACATCTGCAGGGTTGTGTAGCAGGCGGGGAGAGCACTCGGCCATGTCGCATCATATTGTGTTATGTGGTGATGGCTTTACCGAGGTTAGTGTTCATACCGTTCCTGTTTCTGGCTCCCTCCCTCCTTCTAAACTTCACCGGGCCCTCTTCTGAAAGCTGGTCCCGGGGGAACGAGGCTGGCACGTAGCCCTGCCCTGGGCGGCCCAGATAGAGAAGGCCTCTTCCACTGTTGGAGTCCATATGTTTGCCCACGTGAAGGCGTCCGTACACGTTGTCCTCGGTATCCTCTGGGTCCGCTTTCCGTTGAACGCCTTATCCGGACGCCGCATAATGCAGTCCGCTGGGCGCATTCTCTGACGTCGGAAACCGCTTATCCAGCGCTCACCGCCGCGGTTTAACACGGGCCCGCAATCCGCCGGTCCGTTATCCGACGGCGGTTTGTGGGTCACGTTCCGTCAGACAAGCGAGGATCCGCCGGTACTTAAATCTAGACGGCCCTTAAGAAGGGGGATTTGACAATCTGCTCTGGGGTTTTCGGGGGCGCACGTACCTCGGGAAATGATTCTGCGATAGTACCCTACGATGTAGCAATGAGTGGCTCCCTTGCTGAATGAGACACAGAAATGTGGGTCTAAGCAGTTCATTTTATATTGCCCAAAGTGGCCCTCTTGAAAATGTGGCTTTTTGGGCCTAAATGGCAGCTTTGGACAATATTAAAAGGACTCCCTGATGGACTAACAAGTAGTTGATACAAGGTTTTGAACCTCTCTGGGTCCTTCATCAAGGTTAACACAGGGGTGCTCAATTCCAGTCCTGCTTCAGCACAGGTATATCAGGCACAGCTTCAGCACAGGTAGCTCAATCTTCGACTGAGCCTCCATTGAGCCACCTGTGCTGATGCTGGGGTATCCTGAAAACCTGACCTGTTAGGGGTGGGGTGCTTGAGGACGGGAGTTGAGCTCCCCCGGGGTAACAGACACTCCCGAATATGAAGCTACTGAAGGGTTTCCCTGTGCTCAGAATAATGCATTGAGCCTGGAATGCAGGCGGCCGCCTATTGTACATCAGGAATACGCTGATATGTGGGCTGTATTTTGTGTGCGTGCCCCCGCGTGGCATGAATATGCTTGATAATACCTACATATAGTGTCATATAGAGGTGTCGCCTCCCGGCCTAGTCTCTATTGGTATATAACCGGTTTTAACCCCTTTGGTTCCAGAGAAACCTGGAACACCTTTATTTTAGGTTAAAAATGGAAGGGGGGGGAAAAGGTTCCGGCTCGTTCTGTTTCCGACAGACTGACGCAGCCTGTGAGACGGGGATTGTGAGGACATCTCAGTCACCCAGCTGCGCTTTTTATTTCTTAGCAGGAAAGCTAAACCTGGGTGAATTAAAATGAAAATGACGGCAGTTCCAGACATTGTCCTGTAGATCAGGGGTGCACAAATGGGGGGGGGTCGCGAGATTTTGTTTTTGGGGGTTGGCGCGGCGGTTGCAGAGGCCCTGCGCTCTTCCCCAAGGCATTTAAATGAAATATGGAGGAATGGCGTGAGACCTCTCTGGATCGGGGCAATAGTTTGTGTCTCCTTTTTATTGCCCCCCCCGTGCAGAAACGTGCTATTTTGCAACAATACTGAAGCGTTTTGTGGTCCATTACACCCCCCACTATGATTCCTATCCAACATACTGTGAAGCCGCTCCCCAGCGCTGGAGGAGAGTTGAGCTCTATTCCGATGAATGAGACTAAAATCTTCTCCGGCGCCGGGAAGCGGCCTCGCAGCGTGTTGGACAGAGCGGCCGGTGAGAGATATTGTAGGGATGATGATGATGATGATGATGATGATGATGATGATGATGATGATGCATCTTTATGGTCTCCTTGTGAAATCAAGTATCTAAACACAAAGCATTTCCCTAGTAATTGTTACTCTTTAAAGACGTTATTACTGCAGCTGTGGCGAGTTTAAAAATATAGAGATAGAAATACTTTGTAACGCAGTATGCGCGCCGGGCGCCTTTTGTGCAGTTTTTTTTACGTAAGAGATCTCTTCTCGCCCCTTTCCGACACGGGTTATTTTTTTGACGTCAGAGATCTCTTCTCGCCCCTTTCCGACACGGGTTATTTTTTTTACGTCAGAGATCTCTTCTCGCCCCTTTCCGACATGGGTTATTTTTTTTACGTAAGAGATCTCTTCTCGCCCCTTTCCGACACAGGTTATTTTTTTTTACGTGAGAGATCTCTTCTCGCCCCTTTCCAACACGGGTTGTTATTTTTTTTTTTTTTTTTACATCAGATCCTTTGTTCAGCAGGTATTCTAAATAGTAAGTGTCCGGGAGGTTAAAATGGAGCTTCCCCCGGTGCCCAGTGCAGCCTACTGGTTACCATGGTGACCTGTTCAGAAGCTAGAAATGAACAGAATCATAATTTTCATAAACAAAAAAATGACATCTGTATATTTTAAAGAGCAGTACGGGGGAAAGATACTAACATGATATGAATTAAACTCATGGGGCGATTGCTGCTTCAACTTGTTCAATATTATTACTGTGTATATGAGGTACGGATACCTTGCTACTTCATCTCCCAGCTGCCTGAATCCAGCCCCTGATTCAAGGTAAGCCACGCAGAGTAGCCATATAATGCACCCGGGTGTAATCTCCTCCTGAAAAGCCGGGCAGAGAGGCTGGCACTGGTTTGGCAATGTCTCTGCCTCTGTTGTTCTCGCCCTGGTTCTCCCATCTCTTGGGGCGGCGGGATTTGTTCTCCGTTCTGCCGTCTGTGGGAGCTGGATGCGTTTGGATAATGTGGTGTGACAATGTCTCTCTTGCATGGTTGTGTTTTGCACAGGTCAGCTCCCAGAACTCGCACGCAGCAGGCAGCCGAGAGCGCTCCTTTATCCCCCCCCCCCCAAAATAACTTCCCGTGGAAATCAGATTACAAACAGGTGCTTTTATACGCCTAGTTTCTGCTGTGATTGCAGAAAGGAAAAACACTGAGAAATGGTCCCACATTCTAGTGTCGGGGCTGGAAAAATCCGCTGACCGTTCAATACACGCAGGACTATGTCAATCGGGCAAAAGGATTTTACTCCAAAGTAACTGGAAATTGCAACTCTCCAGTGACTCAGTGTTTCTGTTTCAATACAGTGTGATCTGGTGCAGGCGCGCTCAACTCCAGTCCAACAGGTCAGGTTTTCAGGATATCCCTGCTTCAGCACATGTGGCTCAATCAGTCCCTGTTTCGGGGGATATCCGGAAGACCTGCTGGTGGCCCTTGACTACTGGAGTTGGCCGCCCCTGGTACAGAGGGCAGTGAGGTTACCGTGGCAGAAGCTGGCACCGTCTCCTTCCTAATAAGCCTGTGTGAACCTCTCTGATGATGAGACAGTTTGCTCTAATTAAAAGGCGCCTGTAGGCCAGAGAACATGGTCAGGATGTACCACACCAACCGTTCCCTGATCCTTTCTTTCTACTTGGAGTAATTGCCCCATATGTTTTTTATACGCCTTTATGCAGCCGCTATATCTGGCGGAGTAAACGCATGTCACGACATTTGGCAAAGCACATTTTTGAGAAGACCTTGGTTTAAATGAATAAATGATATATACACGGTATACTTCCTTTAGAACAGTAATCCCTGTTACTGATTTTAGAGATGTCTTTTCTTTCTTTACGGTGCAGCAGTCACGATCTACTTCCCTTCGGACATTTTTTGGGAGTGCCAAGCGTTGTTATTTTGCAGGAGTAACACTGTGGGTGCGCTGTGATTCAATGCGGAGAGAATTATGTCTGAAGAGCCATTTCAGAAATGTCGTACAAAGCGACGTAATCTTCGTGTTTTTATTTCCAGTGCGGGTTATTCGCCTCTAAATCAGCAAAATCCCTTATGACACACACACACAGACACACAGACACACAGACACACAGACACACACACGACCCTAAAGTTTTTAAGGTGTTTTACATGAAAAATAAAAAGTGTTATACTGCACATATAATATGAATATAGTTTTCGTAAGACAGTTTTTTAGGAACAAAAGAAAAACTTGGCACTATATTCGGGCCAGTACAGTATATGCAGCATCTTTAGAAGTGGGGGTCCAGATAGATGCTACAGAAAAAGAAGAAAAAAAGCGCAAAACACATAGTGTAGATTTGTTGATTAAATTTGTAGAAAAAACGGTTAAAAATCACTTACAGATTTAAGTTGGTATAGGGCACATAAATATGTGAGACGCTCAGTTTAGAAGTATCCGCCGGAATGCCCGCAGTATCCTCGTTCTCCTGCTGGGAGATCTCCAGTCTGTGTTACCTTCTCTCGGTAACCAGTGCAGTCCCACTTCTGCGTCACGTCTCGTGACGTCAACGTGATGTGTACTCACGCCGTCGATAGGGGGTTGGACCCAGGCTGGGGTTTACCCCCCCACTGGATGACACAAGCAGGCACCGAGTACTCCAACGGGACTTCAAGCTTGACAAACCTTAGAAGACACAGCCCTACGCATTTCGATTATCGATTCCTCTTCGTCAGGTAAACTGGGTCCAACCCCCGATCGACGGCGTGAGTACACAGCGCCTTGACGTCACGAGCCGTGACGCAGAAATGGGACTGCACCGGTTACCGAGGAAAGGTAACACAGACTGGAGGAGGTCTCCCTCCCTCCACGAGGATACTGCGGGCGTTTCCGGCGGATACTTCTGATCGTCTCACATATTTATGTACCCTATACCAACTTACGTCTGTTAGTGATTTTTAACCGTTTTTTTTCTATCAAATTAAATCAACAAATCTACACTATGGATTTTGCGCTTTTTTCTTTCTTTCTTTTTCTGTAGCATCTATCTGGACCCGAGGTTTGGATCTGGTGAAGGAAGCTGCATTACCCATATATTTACAGGACAATTTTCAAAATATTTTTAAGCTGGACTCTGTTTTAATTTGACTGTGTTATTCCATAGGGGTAGTATATCCTTCCACACATTGTATATTTTGCACTTTGTATTATTATTCTAATTGGCAAGAGCGCTAGCTGAACCTGTGTATTCTATATCCTACTTACCATAGGGGGTCTCTGTACCCTTTACTTTTCCAATACATATACTCTGTATAGGTCTTTAGTTTTGTCAGCATTGTGTGTTTTTAAGTAGGGGCCTGTCCTGCCGTGTCCTGCCGTATCCTGCCGTTGTTGTGTCACGCTTAGAATGTGTGGGATCTGGGATCATGTCAAAATATATCTTCCCGAAGATAATCCCACTTAATCTGCCGTACAAAGCCTAAAACGGAGTACCTGGGAGCCTGGCTCTAAATTTACATTACTTTATCAGGTTTTAACCCCTTAGCTGACAGAGGTGCCTGCAACATACTGCATTACTGCAGTATACGTTACAGACCGTATAGCCGCATAGGGTTTAAGAACATGAAAAGATATAGGGCCAAATGTACTCATCGGTGTTACTGCAATAAGACACCTTCCCCTGCCAGGAGGCGGTGTGTGGCCCGTTCACTGAAGTGCGCCATTACCTCGCTTCCAGCATCTTACGCTGTTTTACGTAGTAGCACCGTTTAGTGAATGACCCCTAACCTTGGAAGTCTGGAATATTTGTGACCACCATATATTGGCTGGAGCTCTTTCCCAGAAGAGGTCTCCCCGAGAAGCCTCTGTTTTCTGCAGATCCGAGGAGGCGTTGGACTCTGATTTGTTCCTGCGACGTGGAGTCATTGCGAAATTTAATGCGTTAAAGGGGTTTAACACAGATTCAGGTTTCAGATCCTAAAAGTTTCTCCATTTATTCACCACAAACAAAGTAAGTTGCTGGACGAACCGTTCTGCTCGGAGCCCGAGACGGCGACGCAAACGCCCAGTTATAGTAACACGTTCGCCCAGCAAGGGCAGTCCAGCCATTCGTTCTGACGAGGCCCGATAGCAAAGTGCTTACTGATTATATGTCATTTATAGTATGTACAGTTCTGTTACATAAAGTGTTCTACAAGAAGCAGCTATTATTTCATGGGAAGCACCATCTGCGTATCTACTTCCTAATACAATGTAAGCCTGTCCGACGTATTGTAGCCCGGTCCCAGATCTGGATTTCAGGAGATGTTTCAGGTCTGCATGCTTTTTGTAATTTTGCCTTTTTTTTTTGTTCCATCTTGTTCTGTTGTGTTCATCATTTTGTTTGTTTCCCAGTGACTCGGCACATAACAGAGCTCCTGGAAAGGAACAATAAGAAGATATCCCAAATGAGCAAGAAACCAAAGCCTTATTTTGAAGAGCATGATGGTAGGGTTTAAGAAAACACTCCCTAAAGGCTTCCTGTCCCCAAAAATTATTTAGCATAACTGTCTTCTAATTGAGCTTCTCCTATCCTCCCAGCTTCATGTCTCTGCACAGCTCATCCTTCAGGTGCCTCCTGGCTACTCGGAGAGAGGACCTCCCTTCCACCTCTGCAATAGATTCCTTGTAGACGACCAGATGCCATACAATATCACATCTAGTTTTCTGTCCCGTCCTCTGGCGTTACACCTTCCCGAAGGAAATGTCTGTGTTTTTAAAGATGTCCCTCTGCTCGAAGGAATAACGAGAACGGTCATCTTGGATAATAAAAATCAAGCAAAAAAAAAAAAACCATAAAGACAGAAATGGTGATTTAGATATTTTATGTCTTCTGGTCAAAAATCCGAGATATGCTCATAATAAAATAACTTCTAATCAGCCTTTGCCTAAAACAGGGGGAGGGGGCAGCTCCTGTCCTCAGGGGCCACCAACAGGTCAGGGTTTAAGGATATCCCTGCATCAGCACAGGTAACTCGGTCAGTAGCTCAGTCAAAGACTGCACCACCTGTGCTGAAGCAGGGATATTTTTAAATTCCGACCTGTTGGTTACCCTACAGGACTTTAGTTGCCCACCCCCGGCCTACAACATGTTTCCTACTGTTAATTTCTGTCGCACCTTTCTTCTCTACTTAATACGTTCATTAACACCTGACTTGTATGGGGAGGCGGGTGGCGGGAATTAACATAGCTGGAGATTTAACATTTTAACCCCTTGATATAACTAATGTTGCAGACCCCTTTGGAACTCGGGGGGGAGGGGGGACTGCTGTGTTTTATCCATCTGAAAGAAGTGTATATTTTCAGGCATAACTGTGTGCTTGTGTGGGGTGCCGAATATAAAGAGATATTGGGGGCGTGAGTGGGAAGGGAGATGAATGCCAGGCGCTGCCTCGTACTCTCAGTGGCATTAAAAGCTTTTAGTTCTGAAGGTTAAAACAATTTCAATCAAATGGTTTCTTTGACGCCAGAAGGAAGAGGTAGGTGTGTCGTGACATGTCCGCCCCTCGGGTTTGGCAATTGATGGCGGGTTCCTGAATAGGATAGAAAATAGCCATCGGAAGCGGTGCATTTATTTAGGGGGGTTCTCTGTTTTCACTTCCGCTGGGAATACATAACATTCAAGAGCCTCTCATTGTGCGGGGTATGCGCTGTTCATTTACATTGATTTGATACAGAAAATCTCTGTCCCAAGACAGGGGTGCGCTAACTTTTTAGTCTGCCCCCCTGCCTGCTCATACCCCCCCCCCCCCCCTCTGCTCAGGCCTCCCCCTTACCTTGGCACCGGCGTTTGATGCCGCGTCCTCTGAAGCCGTCGGAGATCAGGTAAGGGAGTTGCAGAAGCCTTGTGCGCAATACCCGGCATTTCATTGAAATGCTATGGGGAAGAGCGTGGGGCCTCTGTAAGCACCGCACCCCCCCACCCCCCAATTTGCGCACCCCTGTCCTAAGACACATCAGTGCAGAGCAATGTACAGACCACAACTGAACCAAACGTTTCGGGGACCTAAACATTGCTACGGTGTATCTGTTAATATAACAATGATAGTTGTTCTTATATAACGCTAACCGTGTACACGGTGCTGTACATTGCGTTTTGCGGGCACAATGAGACCTTGCCCCCATAGAGCTTACAATCTAAAGTTGCCTGGGACGCAGGAGAACGGATACTGGGATTTGCACTGAGTTCACCCGCTTCCAAAGCGGCGACATCCGCGATTCTTCTGCTCGCGGGCGCAATCGTTCTGGCGGTTTATATAGAATGACGAGCGCACGCGCAGAATACCAAAAACATCAGGGCAATCGCATCTCCAAAAACACACTCTGGTCCCCCGGGGAGAATGGCCTCCATAGCCCCGTGGATCTGTATAGTGTTCTTTGGGCCTAATGACCTTTGTATTAGATGTATTCTCTTTATTACCAGCCAACATTCATGGGTTGAGGGGATACCTTGATCTCCTAGCAGGATTCTGTGTTCAGCCCATGGTACCGGCTTTCTTGGTGATCACAGTAAAACAGTAACGCTTTCATATTTATTTAACACTTTTGAACATTTTGTTTAAAATTAATTTTGACCAAACAAGTATACTCAAAGCCAGACAAACATCGCAACTCGGTTAACATCGCAACTCGGGTTAAACAAAATACAATGACACGATGACTGGGTGCAAAGCTTTCTAAAACTTTGTACAAAAAGAGAAAGGTGTTGTCTATGTTTTCCTTTATTTCAAACTGTGAGGGATATACTGAATGTAAATGGGTTCTAGGCAGGGGTGGACATGTTTTTGGGGTGGTTTTGGACCCGCAGCGGATCACCCGGTTCCTTTGCTCTGCGGACTTTTGAGAATAGATCTCAAAAAGGGCGATCCGTCATTTTTCAGATTTTTTTTATTAATTTTTTTTTTTTTATCACCAGCAATCCAATCCGCGGTTTCGGGAATCCACGTGCGCATTGCTGAATCCACGGGATTGGATTCTTAAAATCCACCAACAGATTGCTGAATCCACGGACTGAATTGGTAAAATCCACCAGCAGTTTGTATCCAATGGCTGTTTTGATCCGCACAGATTGACAGGTAATCAATCTGACGGCGGGTTTGACACCGCGGAAGGCATTTTGAATGGAAAGCTCGGGAAATGCCACGAAACAGATTTGGACACTTTTGCCCGTCTCTAGATACAGGACGAGTTCGCACATAACAAAGCAAAATATTCAAATAAGATTTATCACAATTTTGTGTCTATCGCTGGGACGCTCCACTCCTTTTCCAACAAGTTTTTAGTTGACAATGGCCATTTTCTCTCATTTTTGTTTTGACTTAAGCTTGGCTTTTCCCACGTGACGCAGCACTGACGTTGGGCAGCCCTCATGTTCCCACAACTCTTGCCCTGAAAGCGAAGTTGAAGGTGGGGAGCGCTTCCTTTCCTCTCACTGCTGATATCGGCCCCTTCCTGTTCCATCTGTCCTTCCATCTTTTTTTTCCCCTTCCCGTGAAGCTCATACTGTATGACTTTGCTTCCCCCTTTCCCTGCAGGTGTCTTGTCAACAACCACCCACCTACCTCCTCCTTCCGGAGAACTTCAACTGTCGTACTGATGACCCTCCTGTTTCCTAGCTACATCTTTATTTCTCTCATTTCCTACTTGGTTCTTTAGCGCTGGGCTACCTTCAGCACCCACACAGATGGAATTGTTTTTCGCTAGAAACTGTTCCCTTTCTGATATTTTTATATGTTTTCAACCTCTCATGTCTCACCTGCTGTACATCATAAACCCCATCACTACACAAAAGACCTGAACTCTTTGTACCCCATAAATCTCCAGTCCTCCTTAAATAGTCAACTTTCTGTTCGATACTTTTTATCTGATCCTGATCTTTTAGGGCAGCGGTTTCCAACCTTTTTTGGATTAAGGAACCCTATGTGAAATTCTGCGGAACCCCAACCCTCTCTAGTAGTGCGTCGGAGATTGGATGCATTGTAAGAAACCCCAACCCTCTCTAATATCGCGTCTGAGATCAGATGCATTGTAAGAAACCCCAACCCTCTCTAATAGTGTGTCTGAGATCAGATGCATTGTAAGGAACCCCAACCCTCTCTAATAGTGTGTCTGAGATCAGATACATTGTAAGGAACCCCAACCCTCTCTAATAGCGTGTCTGAGATCAGATGTATTGTAAGGAACCCCAACCCTCTCTAATAGTATGTCTGAGATCAGATGCATTGTAAAGAAACTCCAACCCTCTCTAATAGCGCGTATGAGATCAGATGCATTGTAAGGAACCCCAACCCTCTCTAATAGCGCGTCTGAGATCAGATGCACTGTAAGGAACCCCAACCCTCTCTAATAGCGCGTCTGAGATCAGATGCACTGTAAGAAACCCCAACCCTTTGTAATAGCGTGTCTGAGATCAGATGCATTGTAAGGAACTCCAATCCTCTCTAATAGCGCGTCTGAGATCAGATGCATTGTAAGGAACCCCAACCCTCTCTAATAGCGTGTCTGAGATCAGATGCACTGTAAGGAACCCCAACCCTCTCTAATAGCGCGTCTGAGATCAGATGCACTGTAAGGAACCCCAACCCTCTCTAATAGCGCGTCTGAGATCAGATGCACTGTAAGGAACCCCAACCCTCTCTAATAGCGCGTCTGAGATCAGATGCACTGTAAGGAACCCCAACCCTCTCTAATAG